>PVHX01014065.1:0-52007 GCA_004024805.1 Geosciurus inauris | reverse complement strand
TGTTATTGACTCTTGATACTAATCTTTTTTTGGTTATGTTAATGGCAACCACCATTGAACGTCTATAGCTAATCTTTCCACTCCATTTATTTGCTTATTTATATGTTTATTTTATCATTATTTTAAAAAATATTTTTTAGTTCTCAGTGGACCTTTATTTTATTTATTTATATGCGGTGCTGAGAATCAAACCCAGTGCCTCACACATGCTAGACAAGCGCTCTACCCCTGAGCTCAGCCCCAGCCCCTATTTATCTATTTATTAATTTGCCATACTGGAGACTGAACCCAGGAGGCACTAAACTAATGAGCTATACCCTCAGTCCTTTTTTATTTATTATTTTGAGAAAGGGTCTTTCTTTATATATATATATATAGTTGTAGATGGACACAGATATCTTTATTTTATTTATTTACTTTTATGTGGTGCTGAAGACTGAACCTAGGGCCTCACACATGTGAGACAAGCGTACTACCACTGAGCTACAACCACAGCCCTGAAAAAGGGTCTTTCTAAATAGCTGAAGTTGGTTTCAAACTAGCAATCCTCCCGCCTCAGCCTCCTGAGTGGCTTGAGATTACAGGTGTGTGGCACTGAGCCTGACTAGATGCTCATAATTTTAACAGTTATATTTTAGTTAAATATAATATTTTCCTGTATGGTTTGTGCTTTTTGTATCTTGTCCATCCACTCTTACAGTGCTCTGAGATCAAGAAGATGCTATCCTAAATATTTGCTGTAGGTATATAAGCTTTATTTTTCATAATTAGGTCTTTATTCCATAGGAATCATTTTTTGTGTGTGGTATGAAGTGAGAATGTTATCTTACTGAATTTTCTGTTGCTATAACAAAATACCCAAGATTTATTATAAGTAATTTATAAAGAACAGAAGTTTAGTTGGCTCAGAGTCCTAGAGGCTGGGAACTCCAAGGGCAAGAGGCTCACATCTGCTCAGCATCTGGGAAGGGCCTCCTGGATGTGTCATAATATGACAGGGGCCATCATATGAAGGGACAGAGCAAGTGTGCTTGCTGGCCTGTCTTGCCCTCATAAAGCAGCAGCTTAACCAGATAGAAAGCTACTTCTTACTCTTGTAAAGTTTCAGAGGTAGGTATCCTAAGAACAATATGGCAGCTCTTCCCCATAGCAGTCCTCAGGAACCCAGGCTCCTTCCAGCCACTGCACTTCCATCCACTTGAGGTCTTCATACTCACAGTACAAGGTGACTGCCAAAGCTCCAGCTATACATCCATGTTCAAGGCAGATAGATGGGGCAAGGAAAAAAGGAGAAAAGGGTAAAAGTCATGTTCCACCTCTCTTAAATTCCTGAGCCTGGCCTACCTGTAATACCAGCAACTTGGGAGGCTGAGTCAGGAGGATTGCAAATTCAAGGCCAGTCTCAGCAACTTAGCAACCCTGACTCAAAAAATGAAAAGGGCTATAGATAATGTTTCACTGTGTAGATGGACCACTTTACTTACCCAGTTGTCTGTTGGTGGACACTTAGTGGCTTCCACCTGTTGACCATTGTGAATGGTGCTCTGCGAATGTGGATGTACAAATCTCTCTTCCAGGCCCCACTCTCAGTTCCTTTGGGCACACAGACACACATGGAATTGCTGGATCACAATCCTTAACTTTTTCAGGAGCCCCCATGCTGCTTTCCACAGAGGCTGAGCTGTTTTATATTCCCAACATTAGCACACAAGAGCTCCAATGTCTTTATATACTCCTCAACACTTGTTATTTTCTGGCGGTTTTTTTTTTTTTGGTTGTTGTTTCATAATATCCGTATTAATGGGTGTAAAGTGATATCATGCTGTGTTTTTATTTGCTTTTCCCTAATGATTGGTGATGTTAAGCATCTTTTTTATGGGTCTTACTGGCCATTTGTAAATTTTTTTGAAGAAATATCTATTTCAAGTCCTTTGCTCATTTTTAAACTAAGTGGTTTATTTCTTTGTTGTTGAGTTGTAGGAGCTCTTTATATATTCTGGATACTGACCCCTTATCAGACACATGACTTGAAAATATTTTTTCCCATTCTGCATCTTGCCTTTTCACTCTGCTGATTTTATGCTTTGGTACAGAAAAATTTTGTATTTTGGTGGAGTCCAATTTATCTGTTTTTTTTTTCTATTGTGGCTTGTGCTTTTGATGTCATAACCACGAAATTGTTGCCAAAACCAATGTCATGAAGTTTTTCCTCCCATGTTTATAGTTTTAGATCTTTAATTCATTTTTACTTAACTTTGTATATACTGTAAGGAATGAGTCTAACTTTATTCTTTTGCAAGTGGATATCCGGTTTTTCCAACGTGGATTTGGTTTTGATTGTGTTTTGTGGAAGACTTTGCATCTGGGAGAGGCTGCTTTGCTGGAATCTCCTCGCCATCTTTCCGGACAGGTGGTCACTGAACCTGAGCTTAATGCTTCCAGTGACTACTTCATACAGCAGTTTTTCCCCTGGTAGAATCACAGTAACTGCTAGAAGGGTCTTCTTCGTTGTGAGCCCCTTTTCTCCTTGGCATCTATTGGTCCTAGCTTGTCCTCTAGGGCTGTAGGAAGCCCTGGAGAAAGCACTTTGCAGCATTCAGTAAATAGCATAACTGTGTACTGAGCAACTACATGCCAGGTTATAAGGTTTATTCCATTTATTCCATGAAGCAATAAGTAATGAGGCCCCCTTACTGATTCTTATTTTGTGGATGAAGCAAATAAGACTTGCAGAGCATTTATATATATTTTTTGTTGGTGGTGGTTTGTTTTTTGCATTGCTGAGGAAGGAACCCAGGGACTTGCACGTGGTGGGCAAGTGCTTTACTCCTGAGCTACATCCCCAAAAGGTGCTTATAATTTTTTTGTTGGGGACATACAGGCATTGAACTCAGGGTTGCTTAACCACTGAGCCACATCCTGAGCCCTTTTATATTTTATTTTGAAACAGGGTCTCGCTAAGTTGCTGAGGCTGCTTTTGAACTTGTGATCCTCCTGCCTCAGCCTCCTGAGCTGCTGGGATTACAGGCGGGTGTCACCGCACCTGGCGAGTTTCTAATTTTAATCAGGTCAAACAGCTACGGAAATGACAACACTGCTATATTTAAATGGCAATCACTTCACCCACTCTGTTGCACTGTGGCCCTCCTCTTCCCAGGACCCAGCCCAGACCACCTTCAGATTTTTTTTTTTGGTAGTGGGGATTGAACTCAGGGGCACTCGACCACTGAGCCACATCCTCAGCCCTATTTTGTGTTTTATGTAGAGACAGGGTCTCACTGAGTTGCTTAGCGCCTCACTGTTGCTGAGGCTGGCTTTGAACTCGCGATTCTCCTGTCTCAGCCTCCCTAAGTGCTGGGATTACAGGCGTGAGCCACCACGTCTGGCTGCCTGTAGATCTTTGATTGTTCTTCAAAGAGCATAGCTTTCCCATCCTGTGCCATCGTAGGAAAGTTTTATGCGTCTAATTGTAAACAGAACCAAGTGCAACTGTTCCTCTCTGGTCCTTTCCAGGTAGAATGCAGGGGGCCTCAGCTCTTGTGACCTGAGCACTATGTCCTCGTCACTGATACTTGAGTTAGGGTTTGGGCAGCAGCTGCCAGGTGCAGCCTCTAGACTGCTGTCACGTCACCTGCTAAGGCAGCTCTCCCTGCCACATTGTCAGGTGATTTATGTTTGACCACCAAGGAGGATTTTTTTGTTCCCCTCCATCAAGTTCAAATACTCCTCCTGAATCACTTGGCTCTTGATCCTGCCTTGTCTCACAGCTAAGATCTCCACAGCAGTCACTGTGCGGGGCCAGTTCCAAGCCCTTTATGTAGATCAACACCTATCATACTCACACACCCAATCACATACTCATTATCATCCCTATTTTGAAAATAAGAAAACAGACACAGGGCCGGAGGTATAGCCCAGTGGTATAGTGTGTGCTTAACATGTGTGAGGCTCTGGTTTCCACACCCAGTGCCAAAAAAGAAAGAAGGAAAAATGAAGAAGACAGACACAGAAGAGTCAAGTAACTTGTTCAGGATCACACAGCTTAGTCCATGGCAGAACCAGAATCCAAGTCCAGGAGGTCAGTTTCCAGAATTTGTGAATTCAACCTCCACACGGTGCTGCCTCCAAACATTCTAACTATGTCAGTCAGATTTAGGGGGCTCCTGACTTTTTAACAAAGACAGAACAGACCAAGAGCCCAGAGGCTTTGAAAAGCAAAAGCTATTGTGTCAGGATATAATAGAATGGTGTATTTCATTCTGTTTATTTTTCCATTGTTTTGTACTTACAATACTGATATTTCATTCAGTAATAATAACCTTTCCTCCTAAATAAGTAAAATGAAGTGAGTAGATGTGGGAAAAATGCTATGTCAGTAAAAGGATAGGTGGTTTTCAGGTTAAGACTAGTCACAGCCGACGTAGGAAAGTCCATGCAGCTTTGAGAAAACCATGTTCAATCAGGTCAGGTAAGGCCATTCTGCAACAACAAAAAAGCCCCAAGTTGCAGTGGGTTCACAAAAGAAGAGAGCAGTTTATTGCTCTCTTACTTACATGGCCCTCTTGGGTCAGCAGCGGGAAATCTTCTCACCAGGAGGATTGCACACCTACACTTGTTTCCACAACAATGCTGCACAGAACTCTTAAGCTGCTGTCCACATATGGTCTAGTTGAATTTTGCTCATCTCTTTGGCCAAGACAAGGCACATGATCACATCCAACTTCAAAGGAAGCAAAGAAGTGAAAAGTTTCCACAAGTCGGAAGGGAGACAAGTGGAATCACTGAGAATAGCCCACAGATAGACCACGAGTCAGGGGCCTGAAGGGTGGGGTGGGAAAGGTAGGCAGAGTCTTGGCTCATTGGATTTGTCCGACCTTGACCACTGTGACCAATCCCTTCTGGTGGCCTTTTGCATCTGCTCCCAGAGAGGGAGCTTCCCAGGAAGCAGCCTGTCTGACCACACGATGTGATGAGCAGATCAGAACAGCTCAAGATTCCTTTGGTTGGGGGATTGTCTTTCCACAGGTGGCTTCCACTGAACTGTGGTCAGTTTGTGTGTCTACTCTGAAGGGAGACAGGCAGTGTGGACTTGGCTGAGCTAGGATTCCGTTCTGTCTCTCCTTGGGAAAGTCATCCAGGGAACGGTTGCTGGGAAGGAGAGGATGTTAAGGGCAGGATCCAAGTGGGCGGGGAGCCTCACACAGGTGCCTGCTTATCAGGTTATCAGAATTCTTGGAGGAGTTTTTAGATGGGGTCTGAGAACATACTGCACCAGAAGCACCTAGAATCTCATGAAGCATCAGCTGCCTGAGCCCACTGCTGACCCCAGAGCCTGAAGGTAGGACCCCAGGTATTTAGATTTTCAATAATGGCTCCAGATGATTTATTTGGACACTGAAATTTGAGAAGCTCTGAATTACTGGAAAAAAATTTTCTTGGATATCTAAGAGGTTTAGCACAATGGTTCTTCATCGGAGGAAATTTTGACCCCCAAGAGATGTTTGTAAATATCTGGAGAAATTTTGCAGGGGGTGGGGTGGGGTGGGGAGGAGGGTCATGTCTGAGGCCAGGGCAGGGTGCTACTGGCATCTAATGAATTGAGGCCAGAGATGCTGCAGAGCAGCCTGCAAGTCCAGACAGCTCTTCCATACACCTATGCATGAAGCTGATCCCGCCGAAGTCAGGAAACTCTGGTAGACCAGCAAGTGCGCCTCACCTCTTGAGCTCTCCTACAAGTAGAAGCATCAATGATTTCAATCCCCAGCTTCCAGAACTTCTACTATAAACATGAACTCCTTTCTGTTGATTTCCTACTGTACACCAAGCATGTCATGCACATGATTAGCGGTTTTTCCTCAAAAATCTTTTTAGACATATGCCCAACAAATATCTATGAAGTATCAATTATGTGTTTAATTCTAACTCGTTCAGGTTGTGGTATCTACCGTGGGGGAATACAACACATCAGGGTCATCTCTTGAACAGAAGATGAAGAAACGGGGAGAGATAGGAGGCGGCATACGAGGATAGTGACTCCCAGTATTTGCTCGTGAATTACTGAGATGGGGAAGGGTGACAGGTATTTCGTGCAGATATTACTATTGTCCTCTTAACAGCTGAGGAAGGGGAAGCAAAACGCCAGCTACACAAAGCTTCAGTGTATCTAACTCCAAGGTCCTAGTTTTTCCACTCCCCATACCCGCCAATTTCCATAATGGAGGGGTGGTATTTAATGACAGCCATATATCATTAAATATGCCTCTGAATGCAAACGTGGGCTTTCGCAGGGAGCCAGTACAAAGCCTGTGACCTTCCTCAAATGCGCCTGCGCACTGTCACGAGGTGCCAGGAACTCAAGAGCAGCGCGGAGGCGGCCTGGGGAACCGGTTTTTAAGTCTTGCAACCTGATTGGTGCAGTAGCAACGAGCTGTGATTGGTGGTTGTGTCGAGAGGGCTTCCGCGGGTTTGGAGAGACTGGGCCTGTGGTTGCGGGGTCTGTGGCGCGGCTCCGCTGGGATGGGTGAGGGCTCTGTGACCGCTACGAGCTACCTACGAGGAATTCTGAGCGCCAGTTCCCGCGCGGGCCACTAGGGGGAGTCCGGGAAGTGCAAAGCGCGGCCGAGGCGCTTCGCGACCGCCTCCTCCCGGACGCCCTCCGGCTCAGGGCGCCCAGCTGGTTCGGCTGCGCCGGGGGTGGGTCGGCCAGGGAGGGGAAAGTGTGTCAGGGGCCCCAGCTCTGGCCATGTGGCCACGCTTCTCTGCACAGTGCCTTTGGCCTTTCCCCTGGCTCCCAGCCCCGCCGAGGACATTGGCTGACCCGAGGGGTGGGGCTGCGGGTTCGCGCAGGTTGGCGAAGGCCTGGGTCCAAGCTGCGGAACCACGGAGTCCAAGTGGCATTCGGCAGCCCCTTTCCCTAGCTGCACCCTCTGTCCGCCTCGGCGTCTCCCCCATGCCTTTTAAGATCCCCAAAGGGCTTTTCTTAAGCAACACCTCACTGGGATTAAAAGTGTCTCCTGCAATCAGATCGCCTTCCAAAGACGCCCCCTACCTGTCCCGGTGTGCTGTCGCATCATGCTGTGTCATTGTTTAACCACTATCTGAAATGCACTTGTGTGTTTACTTGCCTTGCCGTCTCCACCCGCCCTCCCACCAGGACCTAAGCCGGGTGCCGGGGGGAGGGGAGCAGGGCTTCCAGATGCAATCCGGAACTCTCATTTGGGTTTGAGATAAACCACAAACTTTTAAAGTATGAGAATGTCCCATGCATTACTCAGGAAATCATTCGGTTTATCTGAAATTGCAGTTTGCCCGGGCAGTCTTGATCTGGTTTGCTCGCTGCAGCCCCGAGAGGCAGGGCTCTCGCGCTTCGTCTTGGCTGCGGCCTCTCCAGCGCCGCAATCTCACACGTGGGAGGTGCTGAATTATTTCTTGGTTCGTTCACTCTGCCAACCGGTGGAATGAAAAGTACCCGCTGAGTCCTGGTAACGCAGTGGTTGGTAGAGGGGACATTGTCTAGAGGACGAGGCAGAGGAGCACTGTTTGGTTAAACTGTGGTGATGTAAAGCTCAGGGGACTGTAGGAGGATGGTTGGCAGGACTTCCCAGAGGAAGATGACCAAGATGGGACTTGGAGGAAGGACGAGGGTGACAGCTCTCTGCCAGGGAGGAGGGTGAGGTGTGGGGTCTGCAGGTGATTGGGGAGGGGCAGCAGAAAGAGGTGTGGACACTCACATTTGCTGAGTCTCACTACCCACCACACAGACCCAAGAGTGACACCAGGGTGGCATTTTGGTGCCAATTCTAAAAATGGGGAAGCCAACTCAAAGAAGCGCAGTGCCTAGCCTGGGGCAGCCTAGAGGGAAAAGCTGAGTGTCAAATTCAGGCCAAACAGACTCCAAAAGGGGCGCTCTTCTAGAAAAACTGACTGAGGCTCAGACCCCCAAATGGAGGATGAAGAACCTGACTCAGAAAGGTGACAGGGGTCCCACGAATGTGCCTCACCTGTTCAGGAGAACACAGAGAGCAGGAGGACCAGGCCCAGGCCTGCAGACCCCGGTGTCTCCCACTGTTTGGGTTGGGTCTCTAGGGGGCCCCTTGCCGAGGACCGGGGCTAATTCGTTGCGTGGGTCCTGGACAGGTCTTCAGTTTCCATGGAGACCGCCTCCCACCATCCCTGAAATCTCATTGTGACCAGTATTAAGGGATTAACTGCCCAGCAGTCCTCACAGGGTCTAGGGTGCCAGGGTGGCAGCAGGGGCTGACTCAAGGACCCCATAGCACCGGGAGGAGGATGTCGGACGGGGGCCAGGGCTTCCCCCAGGACCCACCAGGTAGGGTCCTGCCTCTGCATTTGCCTGGAAGGAGCATGGGGCGGCAGGAGGGAGACACAGAACTGGGGGGAGGAGGCTGGACTTTGGAGCAGTGTGGAAACCTTTATCCCCAGCCCCCCTCCAGGAAGGCCAAGGGCCCTGATAGGTAAATGATGTTCTGGTCAAGACAGGATCCAGATCCCCTCAACAAGGAGAGGGTGCCCCACGGACTCTTAGGGGTACTTTAAGGCTGCCCAAAGACTAGCTGTCCAATATTCATTTTGCAGCTGAGGCACAGACAGAGTGAACTTGCCTTGCCCAGACAGTGCTTGGAGCAGGTCAAGAATCCAGGGGGACTCTGCGCTTGCCTGTACAGAAAATGCTGGCTAAACTCTCCTCGCCACTTCTGTCTTGAATTCCAAATCCTGCCCTCCAGGAGTGGGTCCCCCAGGGCTCTGCCTTGGCTGTCCCATTGGCCAGGCTTCCCTTCCTCCCTGCCCCTCCTCCTCTGGACCTTGCTGCTGCCAGCACACTCTGAGCTGGCAGGCTCCACGATGCTGGATGGCAGGGCCACCAGGTCCCGACGTCCCATCCAGGGGACACTCCTCACTAGGTCCCTATTTGGATGATTTATTCCATACTTCAGCTTCTCTTTGGGGCTTCAGGGCCCAGAAACAGGATGCCCCCTGAGGCCCACTGTACCCTACCCTCCCTCGTGCCTGGGAAGGCCAGGCCTGCGCTGCACAGGTTTATGCCTGGCTCCAGAGCTCTTTTTTTTAAAAAATTAATTTATTTATGTTACAGTGGAATGCATTTTGACATATTGTACACAAATGGAGCACAACTTCTCATTCCTCTGGCTATACATGGTGCAGTCACTCCAGCAGTGTAATCATACATGTATACAGGGCGATAATGTCTGTCTACCGTCCTTCCCATCCCCACAGCCCCATCCCCCCCCCACTCCCCTGTACAGAAACCAAAGTTTCTCCATTCTTCCCTATCCCCCTATTCGCTTATCAGAGAAAACAGTGGGCTTTGCTCCAGAGCTCTTGAAGCTTGGTTTCCTGGAAGGCCACATCAGTGCAGGGGACGGACATGGGCTCTGGAGCCAAGGGAGAGAGAGTTCAGACACCACTGACTTGCCTTACTGGGAAAACAATGCTCCCTCCCAGAGCCTGTTTCCTCCTGGTCAAAGCTGGCTGTCAATCGCTGTGGGAAAATCTGCAGGCCCTAATGGTCCAGGAAGCAGGCATGAGGCAGGGCGGTGTGATAGGGGGATGATGTCCTGAGATCTTACAGGTGTTTGTACTTCTGTGAAAAGGTTTTCAAGAAAGCTGGAAAAATCCATTGAGAAAGTAAGGAAAATGAGTAGGGGTGGTAAAAAGGTGGGGAGCGCAGGCAAGCTACAGGCAGAGAGGAATGGGCTTCTCAACAGGACACTTTTCCACATCTGATTCTGGGCCGTGTGAATGGCGTCATGATTCAGAAATAAATGTAAAATGTTTAACAAATCAGATCATCATCAGCGTCATCACCACACATACTTCCATCATAGGACAGGTGTGCAGAGAAGATGGGGACCCAAAGAACAGAGAATGCCTGGCTCCAAGTCACTGAACTCTTGGCCTGGAAGGGCCTTGTACTTTATGCCAATATTTTATTGACAGTAACAATAACAGCCATTGGCATCAAAAATCGGGAACATCTCAGGATGTCATCCACTGACTCAGCATTCTGACATTGTGAGGGAGTTGTGGGTCCATTTTACAGATGCGGAAATTCAGCCTCTGTGAAGTTCTGACTAGTAAGCTGCACCCAGTTGGAAAACTTGGCCCCGCGGCAAAGTCTCTCTCCACCTCCAAATTCAAGCCTTCTGTGATGGGGGTCTAAATTGTGGCTGCACATCAGAATTATCCAGGGATTTCGAAAAATACTGAAACCCAGCACCACTCACTGCTACTCTAAGATTTTATCGCTGGTGTGTCACATAGCCTGAATATCAGTGTTTTGCTTTAGGGCCAGGAATGGAACCAAGGACCCTCTGCTCTACTATTGAGCTACCCAAGCAGCCAAGCATCTAAATATATTTTTTTAAGATCCCAGATGATTCTGTTTCAGTACCTGGATTGAATCTCTGCTTTATGCTAGACAAAAGTTCCCAAATGGGAAACCAAGGCCAGAGAGGGAATTGACTTTGTCCAAGGTCACACAGTGGCTGGAACCAGAGCTGGAGCAGAGCTCCCAGTAGCTTACATGGATTCTTTGTGCAAATAAGAAAAAGACAACCCCCTCCAGGCAGGCAAAGTTCATGGGCTTTGGAGCAAGGGCTGGATTTCTACCCCCACTCAACCATCTTGGCTAGAGAACATTTGTGCAGTGAGCAATTTGTATAACTGTACACAATGATCCTGGCCTAAGTCTCAGGACTTCTAAATCTTTCACCTCAGTAACTTCCAGACAAATCCCTAGGGCCCCTCAGGACAGGGACACAGGGAGGCTAAAGGTGACTTCTGAGTTTCAGATTCATCCTTTATCCCTAAGACCTGGCCCTGGGCCAAGCAGAGGCTTCCCATCACCCTTCAGGCCCCATGAGGGCAGGATAGGCCCCATCTAATTCCCAAGGTCATCCCTGCAGATAAAGTCAGGAACATAACATAAACAGGAGAACAGCAACGCCCACCTGGCATCAGGCAGGCAACCCACAAGGTGGCTCCGCCCATGCAGGCCAAGTCCTCCTGGCTTTCTTCTTGATTGCTGTCCTGCCATCCTCTCTACCGACCTCTCTTGCCTCAAAGTCAACAGCTCCCACAATGCCCTGCTCTCTGACCAGAGGGACTTCCATACCCCTCTACTGACCAGCTTTCCTTGAGCACTTATTCTGTACATTCCTGGAAAGGCAGGGGAGCCTTAGGGTTAGAGCACAGATTCTGCAATCAGTTTGGACTTGAATCCTAACTTCTTTCTTATCAGCTATGTGGGCTTGAGCGCATGACTCAATCATTCTGTGACGGTGCCCCATAAAATGGTGATAAAAACACTGCCTATGTCAGAGTGTGTAAGAATTCATGAGCTAACACACAGACAGCTCCCCGAGCAGCCGCATGCTCATTGGCCCCTGTTATCAATGAGTGCTCTTTCCTCCATTCACCCTCATGGCAAGCCTGGGGGTCAGGTATTGTTCCCAGTCTACCGGGGAAAAAACTGAGGTTCAGAGGGATTGTGAGTCAGTGTAGGGTGTGGCCAAGAAGGGCTGTGACAGGCAGCCCCTACTCCTGGCCCCTGTCCTCAGAGGGCCACAGAACACAGTTCAGGTGAAGGCCCCACTGTGGGCCCTCCTGGGGCTCTCAGGAACCTCTCTGTTTACTTCCACCATTGGAGGAGAGGAGAAGAGCAGGGGAGGCTGTATGTGAAGCCACCTGTTCCCTGATGGCCTTCAACATATCATTCTGGCCTAGAGAGTGCCTGTTATCCATGTCCCAGCTGGAGACCCAGGATTTCTGGGTGGCCTGCATTCTTGTCTGAGGGGTTCACCCCTCCCCTGGCCTCCGTTTTCCCTTCTGCACACTGAGGGGCTGAGGCTGCACCTGTGATCTCTCTGCTCTCAATGGAAGCATTAAGAAAGATCACACCTAAGAGGGCATCACTTGGGGGGGATCCTGGGGACACCAGAAGCTGCTTTGAAAAACAAAATAAAAATAAAAAGCCCCAGCCCACGTCCTCCCAAAGGTTCTCTTGGCTCTGACATGACAAGATTCTAAAAACCCAAGCTCAAAGCCACTGCTTCACATCCCCATTTGGAAAGTTCCCCCACCCCCATCCCCACCGTTTTTATCTCTCTTTGGTAACAGAGCAAATTTGCTCAGGACCCGGCTGGGGGACAAGCAGACTGTTGACTCTTGAGCAAAACTCCCTTTGGAGGACGGCAGAGGAGGCCGCGGGATGCGCGTGGGGAGGCCAGCGTCCTCTTGCATAACCCAGGAGGCCTCCTGCCCACCCAGGCCTTTTCAGGGTTAGGGGTGAGGCAAATCGCAAACTCATGCCCAGTTAATTTTTTAAGGCAAAATCAACAGTCTCAGCAATGATTAGCAGGCAGGTAAGTTCATCTTAATCATGCTGAGGAGAGGGAGGGAGGAAAGAGGCCTGTGGAGGCCCAGGGATGGGGCCCAGTTATCAGTTAACCATGTGAATGTTGTTTCCTTCCAAACCCACTGGCCTTCAGCCCCAGCTCCCTCATCTTCCTCTCGGAAATGCTCCTGGGGCAACCCACTGTCCATCAGTCATTGAATGAACAACCCCACAGGGCCATTCATGGTCTGTAGGAGAGGAAGCTGAGGGGACCTCCCTGTTCAGACCAAGCTTACCTGCCACCACTTAGTGGCCTGGAGCAAGTCCCAAGTCCCTTCCAGCCTCTGGGGCTCAGGGAGGGGCCCCAGGTCTCTGGCCCAGCTCCACTCTTCAAACTGCAGCAGCTTCCATTCCCCGATGGCCTCAGTGTCTCCATCTGCCAACGAGTGGGTCAGGGAGACAGCCCGTCCGGTGCTGAAGCTCTGTGGGGTTCCTCAGGGATCAAGCCAGGGCAGCATGAGCAGGTGGTTGGCCGGGGGCTCCAGGAGGAGCCAAGAGGCAGGGCGCCTACCTGGCATCTGCTGTTGGGACCAACAAGTGTCAGATCCCAGCCCCTGTCAGGGAGCTGTCCCCTCAGCTGGGAGCTGGGGGTCTCTGGCAGACCTCAGCTGCCTTTGGCTTCCTACCCCAGATCTCAGGAGCTGTCAGGAAGCAGCCAGGCCAGGCCAGCCTCGGGCCAGGTGGCGGCTCAACTGGAGTTTGGTCAGCAGTTGGGGACCTATATTGTGAGATAGTTAGGACTTTGTCCACAAACTGGAATTTGAAATTTCAAAGGGGCAAAACTGAAGGGCCCTACCCCACAGGGGAGATGGCTCTTGGCTTCTTTCCCCCACGACTTTTGTTCTTTGTCTTGATAAAATCCTGGTTTTCCCTGCCCCGCGCCCTGCGTGGCAGGTGGAGGAGAAAGGGTAGGAGTTGGCGGAGTGGTGAGTCCCCAGGAGAAGACGGCTGGGCACCTGGAAGATGCCTCACAATCTCCAGGCACCCGGAGACTAGGCCTTGACTCCTCAGGCCCTTGGGTGCCCCAGCTGTGTCTGGAACCAGTCCTGAGCTCCAAAATTCTGAAGTTCTTCTGGGGACTCCAGGAATGGGGCGACAAGAAGAGGACAAAGCCCCCAAGCTCTAGAGCCAGGCGGTTCAAATGGCAGCCCCTCCACTGCGCTCTGTGGCCTTAGGCCAGTCACCTCACCTCTCTGAATCTCAGTTTTGCCATCCATCAGGTGAAGAAGTCTGGGGACATCAGATAAAATGAAAAGTGGAAGGTTCTCAGCACCAGGCCCAGCATATCTCTACAAACATTCACCATTAGTGTTATTTAAAGGAAAAGTGCTGCCATCCGGAGTGGCTCATCCTTACCTCTGTGCACAGCGGAGGCATGCGCTCCAGGACCACACGTGGCAGCCTCTCCTTCCCTTCTCAGACTCCTCGCCGGGACCTTCAGGCGAGCTCTGAAGTCCTGTCACTCCTGGGAGCTGCTGCCCTTTGGAGCTGGGTCCTGACAGCTCGAGAGGAAAGGTTGGAGATGAAGAACAACTGCCGGACGGATGGCTTCAAGGCCAGGGCTCATTCAGGGCCCAGCAGGCCACACCTGGGAGCTTTCCAGAGATAGGGTCCCAATTTCCAAAGATCCTGTGGCCAGCAGCTCAAGGAGTCCAGCACCAACGAAAGTGACCCCTGCTGTTTTTCCCTACAGGGGATTGGTTCTAGGACGCCCTCCAATACCAAAATCCTCAGTGTTTCAAGTCATTAATATAAATTGCTGTAGTATTTGCACATGACCTACAGACATCCTCCCACACACTTTAAATCATCTCGAGATATACTACCTACTATGGTGTGAATGTTATATAAATTGTGGTCGTACTGCACTGTGTAAGCAAAGAAGTCATGGCAAGAAAAAAACTTCTGTGCTATAGCCGGGCATGGTGGTATATGCCTGTGGTCCCAGGTTCTTGGGAGGCTAAGGCAGGAGGATCACTTGAGGCCAGGCCTTGAGTTCAAGGCTAGCCTGGACAATATAGCGAGACTCCATCTTAAAAATATTCTGCACATGTTTTCAGTTGAGAACACAATCCCCCCTCCCCACATTATTTTCCATCTGATATTGGTTGAATCCTCTGATTCAGAAACTGTGGGTCCAGAGGGCTGACACTTGGCCATTTAATGGCTGCTCCATCCCCTGAAGAGGGAATCAACCCTACTATTCTGATGCTGAAAGTAAAGCCAAGAGAAGTAGAACCTGAGGTCACAGAATTTGATCAATTACAGTGCCTGGATTTTGACCCAGATCTGTCTTTCAAGCTGTATGGTTTATGCCCCTAAAGGGAAATGGTGGGGCAGAAAAACTGCAAACCATATAGTATTTTCTCATTTAATCTTTTTTAAAAACCCTTATAAGTTAGGCCCACTTTATGAAAGGAGAATCCAGTGATTTGGAATAACTTGCCTGAGGTGTAGAGCCAGGGGGATCTCATGGGCAAAGCGTCATTCATAGGAGGCAAGTGGTTCTGCGAGATGCTGTTCCACATTGGCTGAAGGTGGAGCAAATCATGTTTATGCTAGAGGATGCAATCTGTAGTTGATGAGCAGGTAGATTTATTTCTGGGTCGGTCGCATGGGGCAGGACAGGGATCTGGCATGAGCCTCACAGGCGGGCCCGCGGGCTGTGCAGTGGGTAAGTCACATCTCTTATGGTTGGTGCACCTTATAGCTCCTGGCATCCACCTGGAGTTCCTGTGCGTGGCATGGCCTGGCTGACCCTGCTTGATCGTAGGGCGTATGTCATTGAATCTGAGTCGTCATCTCTGGGGAGATGCATGGTTATTTGGTTACCTAATTAAACTCTGACTTTCCAATGATGGCATTCCAGTATTAGAAATCTGGAAGTGTACCTCTTACAGCTGAATCACGGGACATGCGGGACAAGCATCACTGGATTGTGTAAGGAGAAGCTATGCGTGGATGTCACATGTGCCAGACAGGTGGCAGGGGCCTAGAGCTGCTGTGCGTCTCTCCTATGTTTATCCTCTAGTTGGCTCTTCTCACCTTCCCACCCAGCCCAGTGCTGCCTGGAAGGCCACTGGAGCTGGGTCCAGATGTTCCATGCTGGAACACAGGAGGAACCCGCTAGCATCTGAATCCCGCATGTGGGTTGGGGGGGGTCCCCTCTCTCCTTCCCTCCCTCAGGATTGTGTCCTAACCAAGAAACATGGACCAGGATTGTTTCTCCATTTTACAGATGGGGAAATTGAGGTCCTGGGAGAAGATGTGATGTAAACAAAGCCATCTGAATAGTGACAGCACTGGTTGCTAAACCCTGGTCTCCCGGCATCCAGTCCTGCCTGTCCTCCTCCTCCTTTTCGGCGCTTTCTCCCGCGCTCCTCCCACCTCACCTCCAGGGCTGGGAGGCAAGGGGGAGAGTGAAGCTAATCAGAGCAGAGGAAGGGCTTCTGGGGGTTGAAGAACATGGAGAGGGAGCACCTCTTGCCTTTGCCCCTCGTCCATTGCCCTGCCCTTGAGCTCGCTCCTCACGCCCTCACGCTTCATCCACCAGGGCTCCTGGCTGGCCCTGCCACTCATCCTCCCACTCTTTCCCTAGGTTATTATCACACATACACCCCCTCCCTTCTGGCCAGCAGAGCAGAACAGGCCCCGGCTTGTGAGTCCCTCCATTGCAATCCCACCTCCCTAGCTGGCGTTGGAACCCTAGAACATGTCTGCAGAGAAGGCACAGAGGGCCTCAGGGCATGCGAAGGACGGGGCAGCCAGGAGCTAAAGACAGGGCAGGCTGCGGGATTTTGAGACCCAGTCCAAAACAGAAGTACAGAAGATGTCAAGAGCAGCGACACAGCACTGACCACGTGCAGGGCCTTTCTGAATGTGACCGCACAGCGGGTCCCTCCATGACACCCCCGCTGCATGGAGGAGTTGTGTGCAGAGCGATAGGGAGACAGGAACGGGGATATAAAATGGGGCAGGGAGGAGGACGAGGGGAGGGACGTTGACCAGGCACGGCTTGCTATTTTCTTCTGCCATCTCATTTAATATTGAAACTGCCTTTTGGGGTTGATTGTACCTTTGACAGAGAAGGAAACTGAGGCTCGGCAAGGAGAATCCTTTACGATTAGTAGGTGGCAGGCGCCTCAGTGTAAACTCCGGTCTGTGGGGCTGCGAGCCTTGTCTCTTGTTCTGGGAGGGGGTCCGGGCTGAGGTAAGCAGAGGACAAGACCAGGAATCAGTGGAGCTATGTGGCTGGTGATGGCCGTTAGGGAGCTGGGGAGGGACCTAGAGTTGAGCCCCATCCTCCCAAACTTTCAGTCCATTCCATTCCCAGGGTAAGTGGGAAAGTGGAAGGGACCTGGAAGGGAGCTCCCGGGATCCACAGGACTCATGCTTGGGCCTGGGGTTAGGTTTCCATTCATGGTCCATGGGGAGGTTTATCTCTGCAGGAGCACTGAGTGTTGAGGTCAATGATTTAGGAAGTGACTGAATTAGGGCGTCCTGAAGGTGGACTATCAGTGCCTGAGCATCCCAGTCTGAATGTCCCACTTGGGGTGACAGTGATGGTGGTGTGGCTGAGTCAGGGGTCAAATGAATGCCAGCACATTTGGCTCCTGCCTTGCAGAACCGATAACTGAATACTGGTGAGTGAGAGCCCCAGCCTTGTAATTAGCACCCCAGGTGTCAGTCAGAAACCAACAAACAACCAAATCCCTGGGGCCCCGCCCAGCCTATCCACCAGCGGGGGACGATTAACCATTAACCCCTAGCCCTCCCCGGCACAGCCTCCACCCCTTCACAGAAGCTGGGCCCAGACTCCAGGCTGAGCCTCCCAGAGGACAGTTTGAAAGGAAGGAAAGCAGAGAAGGGACCCGGGAGGAGACGGGGGAGGGTGGAGGGCGGGGGCTGGGGCTTGGCCCAGAAGCTTCTGGGTGGGCATCCTGGGTAGGGCAGGTGGCCGAGGCGTGGAGGCAGGGGAGAATGCGCCTCTCCAAAACTCTCGTCGACATGGACATGGCTGACTACAGTGCCGCGCTGGACCCGGCCTACACCACCCTGGAATTTGAGAATGTGCAGGTGTTGACCATGGGCAATGGTAGGTGGGGGCAGGTGTGCCCAGGTATGGGAGCCATCTTTGGCACTCGGCTTTGGGGTGGGAGGAGAGTGATAGAAGACGGTAGGTGGTTGCCAGGTGAAGCCCAGGTGCCACGACCAGAGGCGTTCTGGGTGAGGGGAGCCTGGCAAGGACAGATTTTCAGCCCAGGTGGATCCCAGTGTGGCCCTACCCCAGGCCCTTCCACAGTCCCTGTGACCTCAGAGCTGTCCTGCTCGGGCTGCCACTGGCAACAGAGACGTAAAGAGGAGCTCCTTTTAGTGTCCAGTTCCAATAATGCAAACCAACACGGCCCTCTGGAAGCCCTTGGCCTAGGTCAGAGAGATGGAAAGGTGCCTGTCCCTGGAGTCGGTGGCTAGAGGCATAGCTGCATTTCAGAGTGTCTTTGGGACTTCCCGGAATTGAAGTGTAGAAGGAAGCTCTTGGGCAAGATAAGCTGGTCGAGAGGCCCGCTCAGCTGTGTGTTGTGTGCGTGTGTTTGTGTGAGCCCCAGTTTCTATGTGGTGTATAGGTGGGGCAGATTCGTACCTTTGGAAATATATTTGCATATTTATGTTGTTGACCTGTGCGTGTGCTGCATCCGTTCCCGTGGGCATTTGTTCCTCAGGTGGGTCTGTTTGTGTCCCAGGGCTGTCTGTGTGTCTTGTTTATGTAACGTAAGCAAGCTGAGTGTGTGTGTGAGTGAGTGTGTGTGTCTATACGCATGTTCCATATTAACTGAATACATCGGTGGGTGTGGATATGAGTGTGTGCCCTGCGTTCTCTGCCTGTGCGTCCTGCGTGCCATTCTGCTGGGCGCCCATGTCTGCACCTGCTGTGCGTCTGGGCACATCCCCTGTGTGGGAGTTATCACTCCCTGATGTGTGTGACCTTGCAGATCGGTCGTGCAGGTCTTTGCTGTTGCCATTCACCAAATGAGATTCACACCAGCCACATGTCTGTCTTTCTATCAGCAGGTATTATTGCCCATGTGTGGCTCTCCAGGTTTTTACATCACTGAGGACGCATCTGTAGGGGCTGGGTGGTTCTCCGCAGGAGGTGGGAGAAAGGAGGAAGCTTGAAGCAGCACGATCCTGGAGGCAAAGGGCCCTAGTGGGTCCCAGGCCAGCCTCCAAGCAGAGATGGCAGCTGGCCGAGGTCAGCCTGCCCCTGCCTTCCTCCATGGCTCTGGGCCTCTTGGTGTCAGGCTGTGGCTCTGGCTGAGGGCTGGGAAGTGCTGGTCTGTGCAGGATCATCGGTGCCCATTCACCCCTGCCATCCACCATTGTGAGACCTTGAGCATGTCACCTCCTCTCTTAGCCTCTGCATCTTCTATGAAATGGGCTTCTCCTGCCCAGGAGAAGCCCCTCCAGCTTTTAGGAGGATCCGGGGATAATGTGAGGAGGTCAAGGGGGAAATGCTCTGGAAGCAGGGTGTCTTGTGACAGTAGAGGGACAGTACATGCTGTCACACTCCCAGCCTCTGCACAGCACCATCCGGAGCCCAGGAATCATGTGCTCCTGAGGCAGAGGCCAAATCCTTTGGCTGGGTGTCCCCAAGACACAACACCTCTAGCTCTGGAGCCCAAAGGATTAGAGCTCAAATCTGACAGAGATCCTTCCCACCTGTGGGAACCCAGCAAGCTATTTTCCTTCCTGAGCCTCAGTTTTCTTCTCTATAGAATGGGGATAGTAGTAGCGCCTGCCTCCCAGGAGTAACCAGAGGATAAATAAGATAAGGTTCCTGAGTGCTTAGCCCTGGCCCCAACATGGGTCATCTCAAGGAGTCTGGACATCTGTAAGCAGGGTCTGTCTTTTCTACTGGAGTTTGCAGTGGTCTGGGAGCTGGGGTTATGTGAGATTGTCCACCAAAGATTTGGGGATACATCCTGAGCTAGTTGCTCAAAGTCTCCAAGGATAGACCTCCCACCCTTTACCCCAATTTAGAAGCAGCAACAGGAGGGGTCCTTGTTTCTTTTCTTTTTTTTTTCCCTTTTTTGCAGTACTAGAGATGGAGCCTAGGGGTGCTCTACCACTGAGCTACATCCCCAGGCCTTTTTATTTTTTTATTTTGAGATAGGGTCTCATTAAGTTGCTGAGGCCGGCCTCCAACTTGTAGTACTCCTGCCTCAGCCTCCTGAATCACTGGGATTACAGGTGTGCACCACCACACCAGCCGGGGTCCTTCTTTCTTGAGACCCCTACAGACACCCTAGCAAGGGGAACACAGTGGAGCAGTTCCGCACACCCATACCATAAAATGGCCCCTGTACTTAGCATCAGGGTGATGATACTAGGCAAGTCACTTACTCCCTCTGAGCCTCCGTGCCCCCACCTGGACAATGGGGGTGGTCAGCTGACTTCAGGAGGAAGATGATCTTCCTGATTGTGCCCAGCCTATTCTGCCCAGGAGGGGGCCCCTTCCAGTCTCTGCCTGAATGTCAGGGAGTTTCAGGGTCAGCTCTCCCTGGGGGCCAGGGGAGGAGAGGCTGAGGGAGAAAGGGCACCAGATGCAGCTTAACAATTATCCCCATCTCCAGGAATAATTCACTAGGTGGAGGGGCCGCACTCCTGGGCAACCTCAGGAGTCCTAGGAGATGTTCAGCCAGGCGACATCAGAACTGAGATGTGGTCTGCTTGACCACGCAGGTTCCAGTCATCTGCTGTGAGAACCCCCTTCTGCAGAGACACGTTGATTTCACAGTCGCAGATACAGGGCTTCCTGTGTGCCAAGCACTTCATATGTATGGATATGTGAATCCTCAGAACGACCCTCGGGGATTTTATTATGCTCCTTGGTTTACAAGTGAGGAGACAAGGCAGCCAGCGTCCCAGGACCAAGTGGGCAAACTGGGATTTGATCCTGGACCCTACAGCTTCAAAGCCTGTGCCCTTAACTACAGCACTATGTCCCTCTCCAGTCCTTAACTGAACGTTCCCTTAGGAATCCAAGAGTGGATTCAGACTTTCTAGAGGCACAATCATGTACTTCCTGGGGAGGATGGTCATGGGTTTTATCATCTTCTCTGAAGGCTTTATTCTTGGTGGAAGATTTGCTTACAAAAAAGGGGGAACTCAAGGGCTGAGATGTTTTTAAAGATCTGAAAAGAGCCAGACCAGTTGAACAGCTCCCTTTCGTAGTTGGGGAAACTGAAGCCAGGGGAGATTAAAGCAAGAAAAAGGAACTTGGCCAAGGCCAGCCTCAGCATGAGGGCCCGGGACCCTCTCATCACCCAAGCCCAGGTCTCCTTCACCAGCAGCCTCCAACCTCTCCCCAAGCTTTCCACACAGGTGTGGCAGCTTTTGTCTCTGGGACGGGAGGTATTTGAGAGGTGCCCAGGTACTTGCTATGACCCTCCCAGGAGGCAAAGATGTGAATGTCCTCCATGCCTGTCTCCCTTGCTCCCTGGGGAGTCTGCAGGGTGCGTGGGCACCAAACTGAGATGCACCCGGCCCTGGTCACTAGTGAGGAAGAAGGACAGGACCTGGTTCTGGGAAGAAGCTGGGAGAATATTTGTCTTTTCCATGTCCCCTCTGCCCAACTAGGAGTCTCTAGAGTCAAACCCACCTCTGGAGAGGCCAGGCTTCATTGCTTCCTGAAAAGCTGGATAAGCAGCTTATTTGTGGGGGACAGCAGCCTCCCACCCCCCAGATGACTCTGCAAAGTCAAAAGTCAATAGATGCGAAAAGAGGCCAAGTGACTTGCCTGAGGCCCATGACGGGTGTTGGAAATAGTCTGGCCTAGGCCGAAGCCCTGGGAAGATTCCCATGAGGCTCCTGTGGTTTCTGACTCTCCACCCCTCCTGAGGCCTCACTCCTTTTTTCTGGTGCAGACACATCCCCATCAGAAGGCACCAACCTCACCGCCCCCAACAGCCTGGGTGTCAGTGCCCTGTGTGCCATCTGCGGGGATCGGGCCACAGGCAAACATTACGGTGCCTCGAGCTGTGATGGCTGCAAAGGCTTCTTCCGGCGGAGTGTGAGGAAGAACCACATGTATTCCTGCAGGTGAGGAGCCCCTCAGCCTCCATTTCTCCAGCTGGGAAATGTGCATACTTGAGCTCATGTTCCCTAGGGTCTGGCTCCTTCCCAAGTGGGTCCCAGAGGCATCTGCCTTTGAGGCTCTTCTGGTTTCTTAGGCTTCATGGATCCAAGTGGGAACATCTACTCTACCAACCCAGCTTACTAATCATAAAGAGAGGGGACCCATCCTCCAAGGTGACACTATTTCCAGGACAAATGGGGGATTGGCCCTAGGCCTTTCTGCGGTTAGGCCTTTCCCTTGGCCTAAGGGCTTCCTGAGGTTTTGGAGATCCCTCTTTCAAAAGCATCTCTCATTTTGGAAAACACAACGATAAGATCACAACCATGAGCAGATCCTGTGCCAAGACCCATCCTGGTATTAGCTCACTGTCTCCTGCCGACACCCCTCTCAGGTGGTTACTATTATTTTTCCCATTTGATATATGAGGAGGCTGTGGTTTGGAGGATTTGGAATTTGCCCAAGATTAGCCAGCTTCAATCAATGATGGAACCCTTGTTGACCCTCAGGTCCTCACCCATAACGACTGTGTGGCCTCCCTCTAACCTCAGACCTTCCCCTCAGAGATGCTTCTGTGGACCAAGGATTGACTGAGTCCTAACTGGGAGCCTGCTGTGGGCTCTGGGCTCTCTCAGGATATGGAGATGCAGTGCTCTGTTACTAAGAGACTAAGGTTCCCACTCAGCTTATCTCCAACCAGCTGGGTGACCAGGGCCACCTATTGCCCCCTCTGAGCCTCTGTTTCTCCATGTTTGGCAGGATAGGTGGTATTCTCAGAAAATTCACAGCATCCCTCCATGTCCTGATTGGATATCATGAGAATTCCTGAGGTACTGAGATAGAGCAAGGCTGCTGGGGTGGCCAGACGGTCAGGGTCCCCGTTCTGTCCTAAGGTGGGGAAGTTGTGTCTTCTCCATCCAACCATCCCAAGTCCTCTCCAGATTTAGCCGACAGTGCGTGGTGGACAAAGACAAGAGGAACCAGTGTCGCTACTGCAGGCTCAAGAAGTGCTTCCGGGCTGGCATGAAGAAGGAAGGTGAGCCTCGGCCCTCCCCTACCCGTCACCACCCTGCCTGTGCCTGTGGCTCCCCAACCATCATTTACAACTGTAGCCACACTTTATGGCTCAGTGACAGGCCCCAGGGTGACTGGCTAATGGCTGAGAGGAGGGAGGGCCTGGAAATCTGACCATAGGGAGCGGCTGGGCTTGGTCTTGAGAAAGATTCAGAGATAAGCTCCCATTCAGGTACTTGGGCTCCCAGCAACCGCCACCCCTCCCCTCCTGTGCCACCATGAGGCAGCCAAGCTGGGTGTTTTTTTTTCTTAATGTAATATTTCAAACATTATGTAAAGCATAAGCACCTAAGCACCCACCACCCAGACTTCACTAATGTGCTCACTGTCTCTAGGCTTCTCATTTGAGGGGCAAGCGCCCCAATTCCCTTGGCCTTCATTCTTGGGTATCTGGTGATCTCCATAGTTTTCCCTTTTGAGACAAAGGGAGCCAGGTGCCAGGCTCCTCATAGATGGAGGAGGAGGGGAAGAGCAGGGCACAGCCATGCACGATGGTCTCGACCAGCTTCCTCACCCGTGAACCCCAGTCCCTGGGCTGGCTTTTCCCACATGCCACAGTTTGTTCATTCTTGTGCCCACTTTGGCCTGGAACCGAGGCCCCCAGTGGGGAAGCACTTGCCTGAGACCCCACAGCCAGTCAGTGGAAGGCCCAGGTTTGCACCCCAGCTTCGTGCTGTTCAGACTACACCTCAGGGCTACTGCCCCTTCACGCCCTCCAGGCCCAAGGGACGTTTAAAAATGATTTCCATCCCAAACTCAAAAAGCAAAAATCTTTTAACAGCTTTGTCAAGTAATTGAAGTTTCATTTTCAAATCCTTTTGTTTCCTTCTTTTTCTCAACTCACTCCTCTGTTGCAGCTCTGGGACTAACCTCAGACCTTCACTTCCAGTCCCGTAGAGACCAGGTCTGGTCCTGTTCACATACATGCACACACCACACAGAAGCAGGAACCTGGGACCCAGACTGCCCCAGGTCAACTGGGAAGGAGGTGAAGCTTGGCCCTGGTAGCCTCCTGTCCCCTGTCTCTGCCCTTGAGACCCCAGAACATCTCCTGTGGCTCAGCCCTACAGGGCCTTAGTCTGAACTTGGAAGTCTCATTGGAAAATCTGGGCCTATTGTTACTGCTCCAGACACCATAATTCTATCACTTAGTGGTTCTCCAGCACAGGAGGGGTTTTACAAGCTGCCAACATCCCCTCTTCAACCCCAACCCCACAGTTTTCCCTGGGGAGTAAGCTCTCTGACCCTTTGTTACCTCCAAGTTGAGAACCATCTTGTGGAATGGGGGATATTATAAATGGGGATGTGGTACATGTGTGAGTTTTGGAGACGAGACTGAACTATGGGCTGAAGGTCTAAGGTTATAAGGTTTTAGTGGACAGTGATTCTGTGCCCCAGCAGCCTAAGATTTGAGGCTTTATGATTGTCCAGAGGTGAAATCTCGAGGGCATTGTGTTGGAGAGAATGAGTCTTTCATGTAGAACTATCAGCTGGCGGGAGAGCGCTGGCAGCCCCCTGAGCTGAGGCCACCTGCCTGGGCTGTCTGTGACCTTGTCCTGCCTTTGGTCAATCTTTATATATGTTTCTTATTAATAGGCAAAGTAATTTTCACTTATGTAACTTTAGGGACATCCCTCCTCTTCTGGGCTCCTGTTTTCCCATCTATAAAGTGAGGAAGCTGAACTATGATCCACAGAGCCAGCAACCCCATATCCCAGCTCCAGGGAGGAAAGTAGACCCCAAGCCATTCAGTCTTAGCTCAGCTTTGAAAATAGCTGCCTGCTTCTTAGACCAGAAAAGTAGACATTTTCCAGGAGAACAGGAGATTCGCTGATGGCCAGTAAGGGTGGGCCAGTAAATGTGGCTGCTTATCTGCAGGCCTGTATTATCTGAAAGACCATGGCATGTGCTTAGTTGCTTTGAGAATGGGACAGGGAAGCAGCTGTGGTCAAGGCCTTGGAAGTTAGGGCGTTTCTATCTCTCCCTAAGTCTTTCAGCCCACAACATTCCTTCTCAGGCTGATGAGAAATTCCCAAAGCTGAGTGAAAGTCAAAGGAAGCTCACTGACCAAGAGAGTTGGGGGGAGTTTTCTTTTCTTTCTCTTGACATCTGTAGGAGGACTAGGGGCCTAAAAACCAAGAGTAGTCCTCGAATCCAAATAGTAGGAGCTGGGAATGGAGGGTTTCTGGGCTGGGCAGGTCTAGAAGTCATCAAATCTACCTCCTCCTCCTTCACAGGTGGGGAAACTGAGGCAAGGGATTCAGTCAGGTTTAGAATTCAGGCTCCTTGGGATGAGCAGGCACCAAGCTCCCAGGGTTAAAATTTGGAGTGACACATTTGGGAGGCATATTCTGGTCTGGACTCTTGAAACTTCCTCTGAA
This sequence comes from Geosciurus inauris, assembly GCA_004024805.1. Lineage (NCBI taxonomy): Eukaryota > Metazoa > Chordata > Mammalia > Rodentia > Sciuridae > Geosciurus > Geosciurus inauris. The sequence continues at coordinate 26,983 of PVHX01014065.1, read as the reverse complement.
CCACAGGGAAGAGCTGGAAATCTCACAGGCCCATGAGTCTTGGTCAGAAGATAATTCCACAGTATCTAGGAAGGTGTATCCTGGGGGTGCAAAGAATTGGGTGAGGGTCTGGGGAGAAACCTGAGGATGAGTGAACCCAATAGCAGCAGAGAATTGCGTGCAATCATCTAGTCAATGGAGAGGGACACCTGTCTGGCCTGTGCTCTCAGGCCCAGGACAAACATCTGGCTCCTGATATCAAAAATCCAGAACAGAAAGCAGGACCAGGGATTGCAAGGAGGGGGTGGGGTTGGTGATGGGCCAGGGCCATCTGATGGGACCTTCCCCAGAAGCCTGGCTCAGGCCCCACCCCAGTGTTCTGTAGGAAGACGGGCTCATCTCTGTCTCTGCCCTGGCCGGTTAATATTCAATGGAAGTTACATTAGGTCCCCGACCCTGCTAATACTGAGCAAACATTTGGAAAACATCATTCCGTGACTGAGCTCGCGCCGGGCACTGATAAGGCCAGCCTAACCTTGAGGAGTCCTGTCCGCAGCTGCTGACGGCAGCCCTTTCATTGCGCCCGCCTCCCTACAGCGCCCTGCTGGGTGCAGGGTGCCGGCTGCCAGGGGAGGGGTGCAGTGGGCCAGGGGAGCACCCATGGGATGAGATGGGGCCTAGAGGAGCTTTCCTACCTCGGGATCTCTACTGTACTCCACTGACTCCTGGGCTCAATGTAGACTGACTTTTATTGTCAGATGTTCACAGTGAAATCAAGAGGCCATGAAATAGTCTGGACTGTCCGTGTTCCATGGAGAAACAGGATGTTAGTAAGAATGAGAGCGATCCTGCTGACACCTTCTTACACGCACTCAACAAGTATTTACTGAGCACGTACTATGTGCCAGGCTGTGTTCTCAGTGTCGGGGAGACAACAGAGAACAAGAGGGCTAAAGTTTGGGCCTTCTGGAGCCTTCCATCTCATAGGGAAGTGGATAATAAAGAACTTAAATAATTCTATAATAAGTGCCTTGAAGAAAAATAGAGTAAGGGGGCAGGGCGTGCGGGAGGGGATGCCACATGGACGGGGATTGGAGGGGTAAGGTAACACTATTATGGAGACATGAATGAAGTGAGGAAGTTGCTAAGCCATGGCAGAAAGGGGATTCCAGGCAGTGGGGCAGCGGCAGAGGCCCTGAGGATGAGCGAGCATGGTGTGTCTGGGTGGCTAGAGGTGCTGCAGGTTTGGTGGGGACTAGAGGGGTAAGGCCAAGAGCAGGGAGGCCTCAGAGGAGGGCCTGCAGCAGCCCAGAGGGGAGACGGCCGAGCCTGCTGTGGACCTGGTGTGAGCACCGTGGGCAGCGGATGGGTGAGTCCGCGTGGGCAGGTGTGAGGGGTGTACAGGAAGACTCCAGGGTTTGGCCTGAGGGGCTGGCAGAATCCACCTGCCGCTTCCTGAGATGGGAAGAAATGCAGGGACCAGACTGAGGGGGCAAAGCTGTGGGTGGGGAAACTGAGGTCATGAGCGAGGATGCCATTCCCACCAGCAGAGAGTGAGGGGGGTTCCAGACAGGAGCCCAGGTCTCTGCAGCCTCATTTTCCTGCTTCAGCAAAGCCTCATTCCACAGGGAGGCCTCTGGCACTCCAAGGGACGTGTTTGGGACAGTGGAAGGATTGTCTGTTATCTTAGGTCCAGACTGACTCGGCTGGGGGTGGACAGTGGGCCCGGGCCTGGGTAGGCATGGGCCTGGATCCCTGGTTCTGGAGGGTGGCCAGCATGGGCAGGAGGAGGCAGGATCGCCTCGCCAATTCTGAGGTCGGCCCAGGCTCAGGGGCTCTTGCTAGTGGATGAGCCACCAGGGCAGGTGGGGCCTCCAGGGACCCTGCCCAGGACCAGGGCTTCAGCCTGGTCTTCAGGAATCCCTGGCCTGGATCAACTCGTTTTGCTTGTTTTACATTACTTGTTTTACATCCTTTTCATTTGAAGAGAAAGGAACCCTCGTCTAAACCACTTGAAAATCTATGATCTCATAAGACCTCCTCCTCAATGCCCCAGGCCCGTCTCACATGCCCCTGGGGATGGGCAATCACTCCTGCAGCCTCCCCACTGTGTTGGGGAAGTTCTGGAAAGTTCTCCTGCAGGCTGATTTAGAACCTGCCTCCCTTGTTCCCACATGCTAAGCTGGGCTGTGTCCCCTGAATGTCCCACCACCATGGGCCCTCTCGCCCCCAGCTACGCTTCCTTCACCCTGGGGCAGCCCTGAGTTGAACTCTCTCCTCTTGCACCTCCACCACGCCTCATGGGTCATGGGACATCCACCCCCACCTTCCCTGCCCACTCCTCACCTCTCCTGCCTCCTCACAGCCGTCCAAAATGAGCGGGACCGGATCAGCACCCGGAGGTCCAGCTACGAGGACAGCAGCCTGCCCTCCATCAACGCGCTCTTACAGGCCGAGGTCCTGTCCCAGCAGGTACAGGAGTGACCCTCCTACCACCTGGCATGACCCACACTATACAGGAGTCTTCCTTCCTCCACCTCAACCTCCCCAGCCAGGCTCTGGAACAGCAGTTGGAAGGGGCCTCAGATATCACAGAAGGAAAACTGAGTCCTATGTCACATGGCCCTTTTCATAGCAAACAGAGTTCGAACTTGGTCTGGTGCTGTGGGTCCCTGTGTAGTTCATCCCACATTCCATAGGCCAAGCAGAGTCTTCGCTGTCACCGAGGGCTTGACATCAGCACCAAGAGAACAGAGAGGTGGACCACTAGACTAAGGTGTCAAACTGGGGCTCAGTCAACCCCTTGCTGTGTGGCCTCAAGCAAGTCACGGCTCTTCTCTGGGCCATGGCAGCTTTCTCTGTGAGATGAGGTGATGAGTTTTTCCCAGCTTCTCCTCTAGGACTGAGGGATCCTGGGGCTCTAAGGAGCTGGAGGAGGAGGTGTCAGGTGCTGGGTACAGGTGAAGGTCCAGAGGGAGCCCTCTCCCTCCTCTCTGTGTCCTCCCTTCTGGCCTTTTCCCCAGAGCTTCCTTCTGAGCTGGAAGGCACCCATGGTCCAGTCCCCTCCAGGCAGGGAAACTTTCTAGAAAGCAGACTGTGCAAGCAGAGGGAGGACCTGCCGTCCTCAGCACTTCCTCCATCTCTCTTAGATCACCTCCCCCGTCTCCGGGATCAATGGCGACATCCGAGCGAAGAAGATTGCCAACATTGCAGACGTCTGTGAGTCCATGAAGGAGCAACTACTGGTGCTAGTGGAGTGGGCCAAGTACATCCCTGCTTTCTGTGAGCTTCTCCTGGACGACCAGGTGAGGGCAGAGTCCTGCTGGTCCACCTGCGAAATAGCCTTGGACTGGTTCGATTTTATTAAATAAAACACACAGTGCTCACGTGTGCCCAGAACTATTTAAATCACTCTATAAAGAATAACTCATTTAATCCCTCCAATGACTATGAGGAAAGTACTATGATTCTTTCCATCTTCTAGGTGAGGAAACCGGGGCACAGAAAGGTTAAGTAACTTGCTCGAGGTCACACAGATGGTCTCCTGCACAGCTGGGATTAGAAACAGCAAGGGAAGCTCCAAAGTTCAGGCTCCTAACCACCACAGTACACAGATCTCCTGCGGGGTGGCGACAGGGATTCAGAGACAGAGATCAGGAGGTTTGGGTTTAGACCAGTTCTCTGGGTGATCCTAGATAAATTACTTCTTTCTGATCCTCAACTTTCTTATCTGTCAAGTGGGAATTATTCCCATCAGAGTATTGTCTAGAGGACAGAGGATGTTACTGTTTGGTAAGGGCAGGATGGCATGACAGCCTGTGCAGCTGGACCTCCCCACCATTAGATCCTTTCTTGTATTCAACAAGATGATTTCACTCAGCATTTAATTTCCCAAAGTACCTACTTCCAAACACTGAAAATCTCCCGTGGGTAAAAAGGGTTAGGGGAAGGTATGTGTGTCTGAGAACAAATGACTTTCTGAGATGCTTCATGTGATAGCTCCTGCCAGAGCCCCCCACCTACTCCACCAACTACAGTGGCCTAGCAGACAATTCCCAGGGCCTGGGGGAAGGAACGCGGACTGGACCAGCTTCACAGTGTTGGAGGAAGCACCTGGTGCCTTTGCAAAAGACTGAAGTCTTGCAGTCTTTGTCCTTGTGGAAGCCAGGGCTTCCCCAACTTCTTTGGCCCCTAGGTTCTAGGGAACACTTGTAAGACAGCCCCACAGGCACTTTGTGAAAACCCTAGTCTGGCTATTCTGTAGCCTCACCAGGGGCTGAACCAGAAGCCCTCTTCCCTGGATTCTTCCCCCCCTTAGGAGAATTGACGGGCAGGGATCTTGTCCAGGCTGCCCCTGACTTCGCCCCTAGTGCTTGTGGTCTGGCTGCAGTCCCTCTGCCAGAGTGTCTACATTAATGTTTAATCCCCCTGTTCCTTCCCAGGGGCTTAGCAGGGCAACAAGATACCCCCAAGCCGAGCAATTGTTAACCTCAATTTCCCACCCAAACCTCTGGCTGGGGCTCAGAGCATTCTCAGAGGGCAGTGATGGGTGGCCAATAACACCAGACAATCATTAACCCCCCCTCAGCTGCCTGACCCCCAGCGCAGCTACCACATCAGGGCCAGACCCAAACCTGGGAACCCATTCATGGTGTAAAGGAGCCCATCTTGCCCAGCATAGTCAGGGCCCACCTGGGAGAGTTAAGGACATTGTCCCCCAAAGGACTTGGCATTCCTGTTGCCATCGCCCCAGGAACCAGCTTTCAAGTTCATGTGCTTCTTGTCTGTTTTGGACATTAATCCGCTGAGACCTAGAAGTGGCTGGGGACGACTGACTGCACAAGTGCCCTCATTCCTGCACCGGTTCCTTCTTTCATTCATTCAGACAAACATCTACTGGGAGCTTCCTGTGCTCCAGGGACCTTCTAGGACTAGCAGCACCTCACCTCCTGGGAGAGGCCTCCCCATCTCATCTTTTGCTGCCACACTCACCCCATTGCCTTCTCACACAGCCTTCAGTTTCCTTTCTCTCCCCCTCCTCCTCTCTCCCTTTCTATGAAGCCCAATGGCCCCCTGTCCCATTTCTTTGTCTTCTACTTTATTATCTGGCCTTCTAATAGAAAGTTCTATGAAGCTAGAGATCTTACCCTTGGGTCCCCATCATCTAAACGAGTGTCTGATACTTTGTAGGCACTTAACACTTAATAACTGAGAGAACGAGCAATGTAATGAACAAGTGAGCGACAGTACTTCACCCTCCCAGTTGCTGCAGAACCTCCAAAGCCCCAAGCCTCACTTTGAAGACAAGATCCTCAAGACAGCCAGCCTGCCACTGTTTTTCTAGCCCATGTTTTGTCCTCATGCAAAGCACTAAGCCAGATGACTTTGAAAGGACAGACAATGTCCTATGAGCCAGCTGGGCCCTGCATCGGACTTCAGCGTTCACAGGCTCTGTCCTCCTGCAGGGAAGCAGCCTGCTAGCTGCCTCTGCCATGCCTTTGCCTAAGGTCGACCCTCTTCTGAGAACCAACATCTGCACCCAAGTCCTCATAAAGCTCTGTCAGAATCCTAGACTTTTCCAATGTCAAGTGGACAGATACCACTGTCCACTTGAAAAGCCTCCAGATCAGTGATTTCCAAACTCAGAAGAGCTTCTGAATCCTCTGTGGAGCTTGTTTAATGCAGACCCCTGGGCACATTCCGTACATAGAGAATCAGCATCACCGGGAGTCAGGCCTCAGAATCTGCATTTCCATATAGCACTTTTCATAATTCTGGTCCATGGGTAGGAACTTGGGATCCATAATTTTGGAATGTTTGAGGCAATAGACTCTTTTGAAAAATCTGATGAGCTTCTGCTCAAAGGGGGATGATGGCAGCGCAGATCATAGGGAGAGTGGACATGATCAAATATCAATTCACAGTAAACCCCATTAACTTGTACAATTAATACGTGCTAATAATTATAATTTTAAACAAAATACACATAGAATATTATCTCCAGTCGCCCAGGCACACAAATGAGGGGTGAGGGAAGCAGTTACGTGTTCAATGACACAGTAGTTCAAGGGCAGAGTCAACAAGAGGTCTCCCGGCTCTGAAGACCTGTTCTTTCTCCTCCTGGGTTTCTACCAAGCCCCTCATTTATCCATTATAGAAGGAAGACAGCAGTTTATACCAAGCCCCTTTCATAGTTCAGGCAAGTTAAAGGCAGAGGGGACACTCAACTGCTTTTCCCAGGGTCACTGAGTTGATCAGGAGCAGCCTTCCCAGGGGCTCAGATACTAGACACCATCTCTTCTCCCTTCCAGGTGGCCCTGCTCAGAGCCCATGCTGGGGAGCACCTGCTGCTAGGAGCTACCAAGAGATCCATGGTGTTCAAGGATGTGCTGCTCCTAGGTGAGAAGCTCCCTGCCCCAACCAGAGCTCTGTGCAGGGGGCACACGCAAGCAACAGAGGGCTCTGCTCTGGGGTACACAGGGCAGGGGGACAGTTAAAGCACTGTGGGTTGTCTCTCAGGCTTGCTGAGAGCAGGTTCCAGGACTCCCTTCTCTGCTGGATGCCCCACTCAGACACAAGGAAGTGTGGACACAAACAATGAAATCTCCCAGGCCTTGAAGCTGGAACTTGGTCAGGGTTATCCCTGGAATGACCCTTGCATTCTGACTTTCTTTGTGGACTAGGAATAAGAGGAGGCCAAGAACGGCACAAATCCCCAGCCCATGTTGTCTGTGCCTTCATGACATATATATTATTTTAAATGCTTTTAAAAACACACTTCTTATAGCATGGACTATGCTAATTCTTTACCAACTTATTTATTTATTTAGATACTGGGGATTGAACCCAGGGAATCTTCACCACTGAGCTACATCCCCAAGTCTTTATTTTATCTTATTTCTTATTTTGAGACAGACTGTTGCTTACTTGCCCAGCCTGGCCTTGAATTTGCCATCCTCCTGCCTCAGCCTCCCGAGTTACTAGGATTACAGGTGTGGGCCACCACGACCAGCTCATTTCCTCTTTTAATACAACAACCCTGTGAGGGAAGCTCTATTATCTATTGCTATTTTATAGGTGAGAAAACTAAGTCAAGGAGAAGTTAAGCAACTTATCTAAACACAGCCAACTGTAAGTGGCAGAACCACTCAGCGAGGGCCGACTAGCTCCAGAATCTGGTCCCTTAACCTTGACGTTTTTGTGCCTCCAGGTGGCCCTTGAATGGCCTCAGTCTTGAGACCTGAGTCCTGCTGGCAAACGGAGCTTGGGTGACATGAAAGGGGTCCTAAACAGCCCAGTTCCAAACTCAGCCTACTGACTTCTGGCACCTCGCCCTCTTACTCTTGGCTTCAGACCTTGCATCTATGAATTGGGTGTGGCAGGCCCTGCAGGTTCTCCTCCCCGGGCACCATTTGTATTGTTACCTATAAACCACAGGTCCAGGAAAGGGGTCCACCTGAGGTGATCGTGCATTCTCTCTCCCTCCCAAACCACTCAGGCAATGACTATATCGTCCCTCGTCACTGCCCGGAACTGGCGGAGATGAGCCGGGTATCCATTCGCATCCTCGATGAGCTAGTGCTTCCCTTCCAGGAGCTGCAGATCGATGATAACGAGTATGCCTGCCTCAAAGCCATCATCTTCTTTGACCCAGGTACCACCCACACTTCCTAACCCATCCCTGATGCCCTAGACTCTGTCAGACTTCTCCTGCTGGTTTCTCGTTGTCATGACAACCAAGAGAGACACTGTCCATCAGCCCCATTCAAGAGATGAGGCAAGTCAAACTTCAAAGGGAGCATAGGACTTGGCAAAGGCACACTGATTGCAAGAGACTGGTTTTTTTTTCCGCTTTCTCTCTCTTCCTTTCTTCCCTTCCTCCTTCTTTCTCCTGATTTCCTGTCTTCTTCGTTTTCTTTGCTTCTTCTCTTCAAAACACATTTGAGATAATAGCTACATGTGCTGAAAATGCAAATAATTCTCCCCATGAGACCCCACTTTTCCAAAGCCCACTCTCCAAGAAAAGCCTTTCTGACTCTTTTAACTGATCCTTCTGACAGTCATCTCAACAGCTGAAAATTAACCACTAAGCCTTATGTTTCTGGCTTGGTTTTGGTTTTTTGGAACTAGGTCCTTGTGTATGCTAGGCAAGCTCTCCATCTCTGAGCTACATTCCTAGCCCCATATGTTTTGCTTTATGCATTTTAGATCGTATTTCTCCTCCCACCCTGGCTAAGGATGCTGCTCTTCTCCATCACTGTTCCCATCTTTCCTTCCCCATCTTCCCTATGTATTTTTATGGCTGTTCTCATGTGTCCATTGATTGCCTTTGGAGCTTTTGGTTGTGTCTCTCCTGTCTTTATTTCTTGTCCTATCCACAGAATCTTCCAACCCATCACTTAGCAGAATGAAGATCCTGCATCTCTGTGCTCACCTTGACTCTTTTCTCCTCTCTTCATTCCATCTATTGACTTTTGCACCTGCTTTTTTACAGTATGAGTCACATCTTTGTGCAAGGTACCTTCGCAATGTCAAGGTGCCTCAGCCTGGAGGCTTGCTTGCATCTCTCCTCTCTTACATGTTAGAGAGTTCCTACTGGGTGCTGGATCTGTCTGCAGAGATCACCTCTAGTCATAGCAGCAATGAAGGGGAAAATGACCTCCATTTATTGAATGCTCCCAGAAGCACAGTTTTAAACATTTTATATACATCATCTTATAACATGGTGTCTGCAAGTAGGAATTATTGCCCTCATTTGAAAATAAGAAAACTGAGACACTGAAATCAAATGGTTTGACCAGTTAATCATTCAGTTGGTCCCCCAAGCGGGAAATGGCTGATTTGAACTTTAAACTATCTATCAATCTCTATCTCTCAAACCCATGTTCTTACCTTCCACATGCCATTCCCCATTTCCTGGAAGGTGAGAATTCTACTTCTGATTTTGTCTGGGGCTTAGCCAGGGCTGCATGCCTGCAGGGCTTGGCCTGGGCTGGGCAGGTGGCATTTACTGGGTAACACAAGTGAGTTACTGGTGCTGAGTCAGAGTCAGCAGCCTGACTCAGAGGGCAGAGGGCCTAATCCAGGCCTGGCATGCAGGAACTGCTGCATGAAAGTTTGTCAACTGAATAGAAAATTTTACAAACACAGGGCAGTGGAGACAGCCCACTGGAAATGTGGGCAAAGTCTTTCTGCCACTCCTTTGTTCATAAGAGAGGAAGTAAATGTATTACTTCCAGGAAGGCTGAGCTTAAAGTATTGATGACTTACCTCCCCTTCTAGGATAAGGATCTAAGAATTTAATCAAGGATTATTTTTGATTCATCTTTTCCTCCATCCATCCATCCCTTCATCCAGTTACCTAGTCAGCAAGGATTGCCTACACATGGTAGTGGGTACTGGGATGGTGGGTTAAAATTGCAAATAAGATGTATGCCTGCCTACCCGGAGCTCATGGTCTGGTGGAAGAGATGGTGACATCCTGGGTGGGCAGTAGTGGTGGAGGAGCCACAAACACTTGGGGACATGATGGACACATTATATACACCTAGGAAAGCAGGATGGAAAAGAGGTCCTGGGGGAGCTGAAACCTCAACTGCGTCCCCAGGTGGCAGCAGGCAGGGAGATGGAGATGACCTTAATGCAGTGGAAACAGCATGTGCCAAGTTCTGGATGGCGGGTTCTCACCTATGGGTCAGGAACCCAAGTTCACATCATGGTTTTACCAACAACTGGTTGCATGACCTGAGCCAAGTTCTTTCCTTGCTCTGTGCCTCACTTTCTCCGTGTGAAGATGAGGAGGTTGCCCAAGGTTCTTCTATTTGGCCTGTTCCTGAAGTCCCACCCTCTGTCCCTTATTCCCCACTCCCACAGTATGCTCTCTTAGGAAATGTACCCTGGCTGTAGAGAACCCTGAATACTTGTTCCAAAACTGCTAAAAAGGGTCCCTGTGTGATGTTAGGTGGCTAAAGCCCAATCTGGGCCCTACAAGTCAGGGAACATCTGTTGCCCACCCTACCAACACCCTCCCGTTGCAGATGCCAAGGGGCTGAGTGACCCCGGCAAGATCAAGCGGCTGCGTTCCCAGGTGCAGGTGAGCCTAGAGGACTACATCAACGACCGCCAGTATGACTCACGTGGCCGCTTTGGGGAGCTGCTGCTTTTGCTGCCCACGCTACAGAGCATCACCTGGCAGATGATCGAGCAGATCCAGTTCATCAAGCTCTTCGGCATGGCCAAGATTGACAACCTACTGCAGGAGATGCTGCTGGGAGGTCCGTACTGGGCCCAAGACGGGTAGTGCTGGGGGCACCTTTCTAGGAGACAAGCCTCAGGCAGACCTGAGCTCAACTCTGGGCTCCATTATAGACTCCGTGTGTAGCTCTGAGCAAGTTGCTTAAACTGCCGGGGCCTCCATTTCCTCATCCGAGAAATGGGAAGAGACAGAGATCCATTTGTTCAGGCACTGAGAGCCTGGTCTTTGCCAGTCAGTGTTTGAAGTGCTGGAGACTCAACAAAGAGCAAGATCTCTGCCCTCCTAGAGGGTGTGCGTGTGCGTGTGTGTGTGTGTGTGTGTGTGAGAGAGAGAGAGAGAGAGAGAGAGAGAGAGAGAGAGCGTGTATGTGAGTATGAGCCCAGCACACGGGCATATGTATATAAAGGCTCAGGTGGACAGGCAATGACCAAGTAGATAATAAAGAAAGTAACTATAGATTTTGAAATAAACAGGTATATGATAGAGCTTAACTGAAAAGATGCTTTATAGATGGGTTGGTCAAGAGCAACCTCACTGAAGTGGTGATTTCTGTGATGCAAAAGCCCAGGGAACATTCTGGGCAGAAGCAATAGCCGCAGGCCTTGAGGCAGAGAAGGTTTGTGTGTTTGAGAAGGAAGGGCAAAGATTGTGACTGGGGAACTGTATGAGATGAAGACGGAGATTAGGCAGAAACCAAACCATAAACAGATGGTTTGTAGACCAATCAGAAATGGGGATTTTATTCTCCTGGCACCTATTGTAAGTGGACTGAAAACAATGGTGCAGATCCACTCTGCTTGAAATGCTCTGATTGTTGGGTAGAGAGTAAATTTCTGGGCTGGAGGTAAAGCCGAAGAGAGAGATTCCTGAGAATGCTACTCTCGGCCATCGTGTGAAGGACAGTGGAGGCCTGGACTGTGCCAGCAGAGCAGCAGATTTAAACTCGATCATCTATCTGGAGGAAGGACCCCAAGGACTTGCTGATGGATCAGAGATGGGGAGCCATGGGAACAGGGTCACGCATGAAGCCTACGTTTTTGCTTTGAGTGGCAGAAATGCTGATGGAGTCATTTCCTGAGATGAGGAAGGCCAGCAAACGGCTGGGCCTGGGGGTGGGGGTCAGGGTGACCCAAGAGATCCATCAGGACAGGAGTCAGACGTGGAAGGAATGTCATGTTTGGGTTATCAAGGAGGCAGTTGAATGTCCAAGTCTGAGGCTCAAACCCAAGAAGAAAGGCAGCTCCATGGCTTCCAGCATTTAGGAAACTGGAGAGGAGGACATACCGAGGATGGCCTCGGAGGAAGACTAGCCAGAGGGGTGGGAAGAAACAAAGGGAGTTCCAGAATCCAAGACATAATGTCTTTTCAGGAAGATGAGACATTTAATGGTCTAAAATTCTACACTGGGTTGGAGGGGGAGGGAAAAAGGGGAGGAGGGTGTGGCAGCCACTGGATGGCAACATGAGGGCTCTTGACTCTTGTACTAAGAGCAATGCTAGAGGATTCTGAGAGTGGAATCCAGATGGAGGGGTGGGTGAAGAAGGGGACACAGGGTGGACATGTTTTATTCTGAAGGTGTGCCACGAGGCTGTTGAGGATGACTGAAAAGGAGTGGTTGCAATGATTGGCCATGGCACCTTGGCTGGACTGGAAGGAAAATGGGGTTGTAGGTGCGAGGTTGGGAGTCAACCAATTAACAGGCTCAGTAGGGTTGAAATTTTTCAGGGATGGTACCCCAGGGAGTGAGCTGGAAGGATGGGAGGCAAAATCTCAGTGAGGATATCTGCACTGGAGATTTGGAAGGTGGTGCAGTTACTGGCGTTGACACTGCTATGGGCGAGATTTCTCAACCTTAGCCCCATGATGTTTGGAACTGGATAGTTTTTTTGCTGTGAGAGGCTGTCCTGTGCATGATTGAGCTGCATCTCTAGCCTCTACCCATGATATGCCAGTAGCAATTAAAAGTGTCTTCAGATATTGTCAAATGTCTCCTGAGAGGACAAAAAGCATCCCCAGTTGAGAACCACTGCCAAATGGTAGCTCATTCCATTCTCGAACTGATCCTGTGGGTGTGGGGTTATCATGGAGCACAAGTTACTGAGATCAGAATTAGGAGGTTGTGGTCTGTTGTGTTGGGTAAAATAATCCCTCTGGCTGCTATTTTCTCATCTGTAGAATGGGAAATGATGGTGTCCAACCTCTAGGTTTGTTCTGAGGAATTAATTATGTGAAACATGAGAAGTGCTTTAAACCAGTACCAGGCACAGAGTAGGTACTCAATAATTGTTAGTTACAGAAGAGATGTGCCTTGAAATCCAAATTAGTCACATTAATGCCCATGGCCTCTTCTACCACCATACTTTATATATTATTACTCCTTAATTCATTGTTTGAAGCAGTTACTGTGTTCCTGAAACTTCACTAGGCACTCAGAGAAAAAAGAAAAGAAAAATATATGTGTAATTGTAATGCTCATAGACAGAAGAAGTGGTTTTCCCAAAAGTTGAGTTATAGATAAATCACTATGGATTTGGATTGCTCCCAAATTGAGTTACAGATGAATTACAGTTAAGGAGAAAAAAAAGCGTAGGGAGATTTGGAAGAGTCTTCCAGAAGGAGGAAATATCTAAACTGGGGTTTGGGCTTATGGACACTGGGGTGGGGAAGGCATCTCAGATGGAAGCTACAATGTGAGAGAAAGCTCAGAGACAGGAAACACGGGGGACACACAGATGCTCCAAGTAGGTCAGCTTGGCTGAATCAGAGGTGTGGAAGGTGAGGCTGACAGGTGAATTGGGACCAAATGTTGAAGGGTTTGCATGTCAAGGAGTTTCAGAGCTTTGATTAAACCCATTCTATTACTAGGCCACCAACACACTCACTATACTATTTAAGTGATCTCAGAGGTCCGTGTATGCTCCTAGTTTCTTTCAAATCACTTTTATTCTCTTGGTAGTTTGGGTCTTCTCAATCCCAAATGAAGTGTGTGGACAGGAATGGTGAGCCCTGGTATACTAACCCTGGAATACCCAATAGGTACCATCATTGTTGGGTGGGCAGGTTGATTGGCCACACCTGAGGAGGATGGTGCCTCTAGGCCTGTGGTTCTTATCCCAGACCCTCCATCCTGATTGATCCCCTCTCTGCCTGCAGGGTCCTCCAGTGATACACCCCATGCCCACCATCCCCTGCACCCTCACCTGATGCAGGAGCACATGGGTACCAACGTCATTGTTGCCAACACGATGCCCACTCATCTCAGCAATGGACAGATGTGTGAGTGGCCCCGACCCAGGGGACAGGAAGGTGGGCAACCTGGGCTCTACCCAAGGATGGGGTTAGAAAGGAGGAAGGAGAAGTTTGAGTCAGAAGGTGGAACTGGGGTACAACTGTTCTCTGTGTTCCAGAGCAGAGAATGAGGGGTGAGGTTGTCCATTCGTTTAGTCAGTGAGGTGACCGACAACCACTGCCAAATGAAACTGTCCTGGGAGCAAGGCAATTCACTGGATGAGGTTACCACTGGGTGAGATCTCCATAAGATAACACCATTCACTGAAGTATGGCTGCCCAGTTGGGTAAAGCAGCATTACACAATTGGAAGAGACGGTCCATGGGGTAGGGATGTCCTCTGGGATAGACTATTTTCTGAAGGTGGGTTTGTCATTGGGTAAAGCTCTTAAAAAAATTAAATTGTCAACAGAATAAGGTGGTCCACTGCAATTAAATGGCATTTAATTAAAATTGTTCTTTGAGAAAGCTGTCCATTGAATAAAGCTAGCCACTTGGGTCAAGCTATTCTCCAACCTGTGATAGAAATGGGGCTAATTTCTTTCTGTTGCCAACTCCTAAATACAAGTGGTCATTTTGAGAGTTATCCCTGGGTCTCATTGACTGTTGCTTTCTCTAAAAAGAGTATCCCTATCACACATCTCATTTTCCTTGGGGACAATGAGACCTAGTCCTTCATTTAGGAGAAGCAGCTCAATCTTCCACATCAATTGGTGGAAGAGATGGGTGCTAGGACCTTCCAGATGTCCTAGAATGTGGATTTTATAGTCTGGAACCATAGAAGTGTTGAGCCATGAGACCTCAGGGATCCTCTAATTTTATTCTCTCATTTTATAGAAGAGGAAATAAAGCCTCAAAGTGAGGGAAGAACTTTCCCAGAGCTCTTCTCTTACCCCCAAAGGACTAAAATTTTGAGTAGCTTCTGTTTGTTTCTTTGTCCCTTCAGCCACCCCTGAGACTCCACAGCCCTCACCACCAGGTGGCTCAGGGTCCGAGCCCTACAAGCTCCTGCCAGGAGCCATCACCACGATTGTCAAGCCCCCCTCTGCCATCCCCCAGCCCACCATCACCAAGCAAGAAGTCATCTAGCAAGCAGCTGGGAGTCAGGGCTTCTGCTGGCTGGCCCAGCCCCCCTCAGAGAGCTCCTGGCGACTACTTGATCACCACAAAGGAAGGTGTGACGGCAGGGCCAGTCCCAGAGCAGCAATGGAAAGAGCAAAAGGCCACGAATATGGGCTGAGGGCCACACTCATTGCCACCTTTGACCCCATGCTCTGGCTGACAGAGAGACCCCAGCTGAGAAGTCCTCTGCTGACCTGGATGGTATTTCTCATGCTGAAACCGCTGCCTTCTTCATCCATATCTACCCCACTTCCTCACCTCTAAAGAATGCTGTCTGGAGATGAGTTGGGACCTTGCTTAAACACAGCTCCCTTCCCCCCACCAGGGACTTCTCTCCTGGGCTTGGTCATGGTGCCCAGACATGGAGCCCTGGGAGTCCTCCTCCCTCTTCTGCTGCCCCCACCTCAAATGTCCTTCTCTGCCCTCTGTTGTCATCTCCTCAACCACCCCATATTCTCCAAAGCCACTCTCCTGAGGTGGAGGAAGACTAGAAACCCTTCCCCCACCCATGCCAGGAACATTCTGGAAGCATTGACTGGGGCTAGGAAGAGGGCAGGAGATTATGGGGCAGGTCTTCCTCCGACCCCACTGCACTTCCTTTCTCCAGGGACTGGCATGGGTGTTCAGAGCAATGGTCCCTATAGGCTTTCAACAATGAGAGGACAGTCTAAGGTAACAACTGCAACAGGAATTAACGGGCAGTGGGCAAGTGGCCAGAGAAAGCGTCCAGGAAGAGGCAGATGGACTAGGCACTTGGCCTTTGCAGAAGGGCAGGATCCTGTCTGGTAGAGTAGGAGGGACAGGACATTCCAAAAGAGAACTGCCTAGATGCAAGGAGGATGGTGTGGGAGAGAGGCACCAGGTGACTGGGCTCTCTGGAGCCAAGAGAGTGCATTGGGGAGCATGGGACCTTGACTGCCCAACTGAGGCAGGGAGTAGCCTGGAGGGACAGGAGCACTGAGATGTCAAGAGATGAACACGGCCTCCTACAGAGGTTGGAGGGTTGGGCAGGAGCAGGGAGGTCAGACAGGAGCCCACCATGTAATGCAGGTGAGTGCTGAGGCCTCAAATGGGGAGAAGTGACAGGAGAATCCTCAGGCCAGGTTCTGTTGAGGAGTAAGTACGCTCAGGGCCTGTCTCAGGTTCGCCTTACTCCCAGGCACTGTCTTAAGGCACGTGACATCCATCCTCTCATCCAATCCTCCCTATGACCTAGAGATTGTTACAGAAGACAAAATTGAGTTCTAAGAAGTTAAGTTTTTTTTTTTTTTCAACCCCCTGAAACTCACACAGCTAGTCAGTGGCTAGGTCAAGACCCAGGTCCCCCTGGATCAGACTAGGAAATCTTAATCCACTGAAGGAACCCCCTGCCTTTCTGTGATCAAACTGAAAACCCCAAAGCTCACTTTTTCCAGAAGCTCTTCCCACTCCCAGGACTAAGACTGAACGGAGACTGAACTGAAGTCTACTGACTTCAGGGTCCAGAATCCTGTTTGCTGATAATTGTTAAGGAGAGTTCATGATTCCTGACCCCTTCACTCTTTGCTCCCCAAGTCTGTGAGAGGGACATCAGGGGTCTGGTTTCTGGGAGACAGATCCACCTGGTCTGTCAGTCTAGGAGTGGATAGTTTGGGTGACGAGGAGGGGAGGGATAAGAAACCCTGGGTTTCAGGCTTTCTCTGGGGAGCATCATTCAAGATACATTTTGTAAACCTTAAACCCCAGGATGGAGCAACCAGCACCCACAGAATCTTGATGGCTTTGGGAAGATTCTGGAACATGTCACTGACTAGTAGGAATAAAAGGAATGTGTCCTGGGGCTGGAAGTGAGATTAGATAGGAGAGTGAACTGTTAGATGCGAACCCACCCTCCACCCAAGACTGACCCTTCTGAGTGGATGGGGATGATACTCCCATGCCCAGAAATTCCACCATATGTGGTTTTTCCTGTTTGCAAGAGAAACATGAGGAATATTGGAGCCATCTGTTTAAGAGGAATCTCCACACCTCTGGGGCTGTCAGGATTGGATTTCCCCCCACCAGAAGCCACATCCCAGATCCAGGAGAGACCATGTCCTGTGCAGAGCTCTCAAGTCTTCCTTAGTCACCCTTACTCCAGTGACCCAGAAACCCCAGCCAGCTGATCCCAGCTGATCTGCACAGGGCAGTAAAGCTGGGATCATTCTGGTCATTGTCGTCATTCCCACTCTGTTCTGCTACCCCGCCATGTTGCTTAGCGCTCTATCTTGGGATAAGACGTCCCCATGAATTCAGTGGGGTAATGGCAGTCTTTCATGGCAGCAATTGGGGGACGGGGCAGAGGATGCATCCTTTGCCCCCAATCCATACTTTTTGAAGGAGAAATCCATTCCACATACATTAATAACTTTATTGCAATGCAGGAAACACAAAATAAAGACAAGTTTACTTTCCTTATTCTAAGATGAGGACAGTACATTGGAATTTGTTTTTCTGAGTTGTGGTCCTAAAACATAAAGTCTGGTGGACTCCAGAAGGGTTCATGGGGGCCAAATATGGGCACTCTAAATTCTCCAAGACACCTCTTTCAGGAGGTTCTCAGGAGCTTCCAGAATCCACACAGCTTTCCTGAGAGCGGACCCAGGAGAGGAGAGGGTTAAAATGGATGCTCCCTAGTTTATTGCAATGACCAAGCAATTTTTTGCTAGGTTTTCCTGTGATCTGCCCCAATTAAGATGAATTGTGAAATTCACATCAAACGATCTGGAAGTGGGCTGGGTCCTATCAGACCAATCTGCATCTTCCTGTGGGTGTATGGATGTCCTTAGGTACCATGCTGATCCCCAAGTCCCTGTCACTGCTGCCTCATGGGGCAAAGAAGCAAAAAACATGTCTTATTCTGTGTGTTTTAACAAAAGTTTATAAAAATAAATGGCACATATGTTTTCTAAGTCCTTGTGGGGTGTCCTTTTTTTTCTTCAGGTGTTTGAAGTAAGAATAAGGAAATTCTCAGAAGCCTTTACAGTGGACAGCATGCTTTGATATCCATTATTTTATTTTGTTTTCATAAAAAGATGTAAGCACATTAGACCTTATGATTGCCTCCTACTGTATAAATGAGGAAACTGAGGCTCAGGGAGGTATTTTTCCTTTGAGAGGCAGAGGTGGAAATCCAACCCTGGTCTCTTGACCCCAAATATTCAGTGTACAGAGAGAGTGAAAGTTGACATCCCCCCTCCTGAAGAGGGGAGTAATAAGAGAAAAGGTGATGGAAAGATCTGGAAGAATAACAAGAGGATCCAAGGCCTGACATCTGCCCTATCATCAGGGTCCAAGATGGAGTCCTGCTCTGGGTCAGCTCAATCAGCTGGCCATAGGAGATGCATAGACATGGGGAAATTTCATAAAAGCAAGAGTTGTTTTGGAAAAAAAAAAAAAGTAAGACAAAGAACACACCCAGCACTGTCCAGCCTTGTCTGTGACCACTTTGGTCCTTTCCCATTAGAGAGGTGGCCGTATGCTGAAACCAGCTTGTGACAGCCAATTGTTGTCTTGTCTTCTAACTCTGCGTTGGCAACATGAAATCAGCCACAGCAAAGGTTTCATACCACGACTGGCAAACAGCACAAACCAGGGCTTTTTTTCCCTGAAGGCCCTGTTGTTCTGACACACCGCAGTAGCACATGGCGATGACTGCACTGCAGGATGTCTGACTAGAGTGACAGGTAAGGGTGAAGCAGAGGGACTCTCAGCTCTTCCCAGAGGAAGGGGACAGCTGTTCTGGTCTCACTGGAGTCACTGGTCAGGGTAACTTGTGCAGGCTCTCCACCTCTCCAAGTTCATCTGCCAAATGGGAATGACATTTCCCTTTAGGGGTGTTGCCGGACTTTGACTGAATGAGCTGATTGTAAGAGCTACCGTGATAGAACCAGTGCACATCAACTTCACGCAGCCGCTTTCTGGTGAGAGGCTAACCATTAAGCTCCCCAGCCTCAAGAGCGCCCAGTATCTGCTTGCCTGATCCCTAGGACCACTTCTGCCTTCCCTGTCCCTTCTCTCCACTCATAAGCACGAGGAAATGTTTTCCACGATGTTGCAATGGAGGCTCTGTCCATGCCCCGCCAGCATGGCACGGGGGTGGGAGCCAGAGGAGGCTATTTCAGTCCTAAATTGTGCTTAATAAATCCATATCAAAATCATAAACCCTGGGCCGCCATAAATTCCCCTGACCTTGGCTCTTCCACCTCATCAGCCCTTTGCCCCAGTTAATCTCAAATCTCAGCACAGGGCGTCACGTTTAGTTTCCATTTCGGTTGCAGAACAACATCAGGGCTTCTGGGAAGTCTTCTCCTTTCAGCCCCTCTCCAAAGGCTGTTTCCTGAGCCATGCTTCTAGAAGCTGCTTCTTCCACCATCCCCAGTGGATAGGCCCAGTGCTCAGAATGGGAGCCAAAAGTAGAGGGGATCCTGGCTGACAGGTTGCTAGACGAGTCAAAGAAAGTTCCACGCAGCGTGAATGATTTGTCATGCCAAATTGGTGAGGTCTCCCTGCTTCCTCATTGGAGAAGCCAGGTCACCTTTGATCAGTAGTTCTCAAATCAGTATGTCATATGTAAATCCCAAGAGGTGATCTAAGAGATCTGAGTCCCAGGGTCCCGTGCAGCTGTTGGATTATGGAACTGAACACTGAATCATGAAGCCAAGCACCCTATTTATGGAGCTCTTCCTCTTTCCCCAACACTGCTCTACATAATTTATCCCACAATAGCCTTCTGAGAAGTTGTTTTTCTTCAGTGCCACCAACGAGGGACCCAGGCTTCGTAGGAGGAGGAGGCTTGCCCAAGGTCCTTAGATGGTGTGACAGCTGACCAGATGTCCCCTGCCTGATTCCAGAGGCCACCACGAGGGGATGAAGGAGGACCCTGATGGTTCAGGCACTGTGTGACGGGCACAGCAGTGAACACAGGGGAAAGTCCGTCCTTTGACAAAGTTGATGGGCACAGTCTTATGAGGAGGCACCCCAGGATTACCAAGAAGCAATACCACGAGGTGCCACCTTCCTGGAGCTTATGGTTTTCACATGTGAAGGGGGAAATAGCAAGCAGATGTGCCTTGAGAGCTAAAGGAGGAAGAGTGACAACTGGCGAGGTATCGGAAGGGAACGGCATGCCTGTGTGCCTGTGCTCTTGCTACTGAGATCCTTCAGGCAAATTAAATCAGAAGTGTGAGAGAGATTCCACATGAGGGAGACTCTCTGTCATCGGCTTTGAAGATGGAGGGGGCCCCAAGACAAGAATGTGGGCGGCCTCTCTAAGCCAGAGTGACCTGCGGCTGACAACCAGCAAGGAATTGTTGAGCTCCGTCCTCCAGCCATGAGAACTTGGATCCTTCCTTAGAGCCTTAAGGGAGGACACAGCCCAGTTTACTCCCGGATTTAAGACTGTGCAGAGAACCCAATCATGCCATGTCCAAGCCTCTGGCCCACAGAACTTTGAGATAACCAATGGTTATCTTAAGCCACTGTGTATGTGGTTATTTGTTATTGCTGCAATAGAAAACAAACATCAGGTAGTGGTGGTAAGAAGTGGTCCTACTGGGATACTTTGGGAATAGAACTGCCAGGGAAATGCCAAGTGTAGAAAAAAGAAAAATAATGGGGCAGGAGGTACTGTTTTTCAAGATGGAGAAGACCAGAGGGAGAATGTGAAGAGTTCCATTTTATTTTTTTATTTTTTTATTTTTTTTTAGTTGTAGATGGACACAATATCTTTATTTATTTATTTTTATGTGGTGCTGAGGACCGAACACAGTGCCACACGCATGCGAGGCAAGCACTCTACCACTGAGCTATAATCCCAGCCCCAAGAGTTCCATTTTAAATATGTCGCTTGAGATGCCAGTGAAACATCTAAGGAAGCCTTGGGTATGTGAAGCTAGAGCTCAGGGAAAAGCAGTTGGGGCTGGAGATGAAAGGTCCAAGTCATGGCACAGACGAGAGACTCCAAAATCACATGGGACCACTGCCCGGACAGGAGCAAACTACTGATAGGAGCACCAGGGATCTCAAGTGCTCTGTGCTGAATGCAAGGCGGCAGACTTGGAAGACCACCTCCCATACGAGAACATCCATAAGATATTTTGCATGTACATACATATATATATATATATATATATATGGGGTACTAGAGATTGGATCCAGGGCATTTTACCAATGAGCCACGTCCCCAGCCCTTTTTATTTTTTTATTTTGAGACAGGGTCTCACTGAGTTGCCCGGGCTGGCCTCAAAATGACAATCCTGCTTCAACCTCCCAAACTGCTGAGTTTATAGGCTTGTGCCATGCCTGGTTATGAGATGCTCTAGAAAAGGCAAAACCATAGAGATAGAGCTGCAGTTGTCAGAGGCTAGGGCAGGGCAGGGACTTGTGGATAGGAAGGGCACAGAGGAGAGAGCTTGGAGGTGATGGCAATGTCCTGTGAAATCTTGACCGCGATGTAGTCACATGACTGTATTCGCCAAAACGTGCAGAAGCATAAACTAAAAAGGGTGGATTTCAGTGTGTAGAGATGATACATAACAAAAAAATTAAAAAGAGAAAAAAAGTCAACTAGTTGCTTGAGGACATTTAAAGAGAGGGCACGGAGAGCAAACTGGTTAGAAGTGAGGACTCCACTCTGGGCCAAAACACCATCAGGGCTGGAAAGAAGAGGAGGAGCCAGTAAAGAGCGAGGGGGACAAGGGGAGGTAGTGGAAAAGAGCATCAAGGCCCTTCCATGTGGGCCTGCTCTGCACTGGGTGTGCTGGTGTTCTCGCAGGCCATCGCCTCAGCGAGGCCATGCTGGGTCAAAGAAACTCTCCTTGTTTTATGCTTGGGGAAAGCGACTGGCCCTGGGTTCACAGTTCATAGGCGGCATGATAAAGGCACAGTGAGAAGATCCACGCTGGGGCATCCAGACATGTTCCCTGTTTGCCGAAGGCATGAATGTCACTGAGCTCCAGGTGCTGAGGCTTCACCTGCAGAACCAAGCTGAGGATGTGAGAATGTGGCATTTTTAGAGAAGTGGGAGCCATAAAACTTGTTCCAGTCCCCAACTCATACAACGCCCAGACCCACCCCCTGGGTGCTGAGATTGCTCCTGGCCTTGGGAAGGGCTCCCTGGGCTTATCTCAGGGAGAGTGAAACTGTAAAAGGCATTTACGACTTTGAGCTCATGTCTGGCAGGGGCAGCGATTGTTGCCATAAACCCGAGCCTGCTCTGCAACAAGAGCGGTGCCCTGGCTGAAAGGAATCGGAACATTTGAGTAATATCAAGGGAGTGGCCGCTGCTGGGCTGGCATTTGGGGCCTGTGGTCAGAGCCTGTCACAGACTTGTTCTTATTTCGTCCTCATATAAACCCTGCGCACGTGAGAGAGAGAGACAGAGAGAGAGCTCGCAGTTATTATGATATTTTAAAAATTCTACCATGTGCCTTTTTCTACATTGTGGTATCTCTGAAATTAGGATGCATGTGTCTTTAAGTTAAGGGCATCTCGCGATCACTGTTGGTGGGATCAGGTGGTGGCCATAACCTTGTTGATTCTGGTCATTAGTCCTGGTGGCCTGACTGAACAACTTCTCCTTCTGGGTTTCATCACAAACAACTTAAGGACACTTTGAGGAAGGGGCATATGCCCTCCTATGCCCTGGTTGTTTCCTGAAACTTCTATTAACGTCTTCTGATAAGAGCAAGGAATGAGCTGTGGACTGGGAAGATGTGGGTTAAAAGAAAGTCTGGAGATGGAGCATTCTTTCAAGAAATGCTGCAAGGTGGAAAGGTTCAATGGTATGGAGGCTGACACAGCATGAAAAATATGGACAATGACTTGGGCATGGTGGCCCATGCCTGTAATCCCACCTACTCAGGAGGCTGAGGCAGAAGGATCGCAAGTTCGAGGCCAGCCTCAACAACTTAGCAAGACCCTGTCTCAAAATAGAAAATTCTAAAAAAGGCTGGGGATGTAGCTCAGTGGTAGAGTGCCCCTGGGTTCATCCCCAGTACCAAAAAAATTTTTTTTAAAAATTTAAAACTACAGAGAATGAAGATTCTAAGAGGAAAAGTGACCTAGCTGGATTGAACGCAGATAGCAAAGGCATTGCAGGAGTTCTTTAACAAATTCATTTCACTTGTATTTTCCTGTTTATGCATGTCCAAGAGTGATAGATGATTTTTAAAAACTAAAAGTGGCTGGAACCATAGCTCAGTGGTACAGCATATGCTTAGCCTGAGTAAAGCTCTAGGTTCAATCCCTACTGGGAAAAAGAAAAAACCCACCTAAAAATATAAGTCTAAGGAACTCTTTTATCAAGTATATAATGAAAATTCTATGTGACAAGAAAGTATCAGGTCATCATTTAACTGGCAGAGTGTTTTCTCTCTGTGTGGCACATCAACTGCTACTCTCTCCTGTGATGGAAGCCTCTTGGCTTAGGTTCCCCCATTTCGGAGATGAGAAAGCAGAGGATACAGACGGCAAAGAACAAACAGGCGATGGAGCTGGGCTGTCCCTGATAGCAGATCCTGTAGTTCTCTCCGACCAGCTCTGGGACAGCTGCACTTAGGGGCCAGCAGAGACACTATCTTGCTCAGGAAAAGGGGACCAAACTACATGAGGCGTGGCCACCATCCCCATAAGACCACTCCCCTGGCTGCTGAAACCCCCCAGTGACTTCCCAGCATGCTTGGAACAAACCTCAGACTCCTCACCAGGGTTCCAAGGCCCTCCATAACTGGCCCTCAATCACTTCTCCAACGCGTCTCCTCACACTTGGTCATCTCCCAGTGGTCACCCGTGTCAGCCCCTTGGCCTCTTCCCTGTTCCTCAGCACACTGGAGCTGTTCCCATTTCCCAGATTTCTCCCGGATGGCTCTTAGCCTGAAACATTCTTTCCTCTGCTCTTCTTTTGGCTACTTTCTTCTAACCATCCTGGTGTCTGCTCAGATGTTGCCTCTTGGAGAGAACGTATGTAAATATAGCTAAATATATGAGGCTTTGGCTAAACAGTCACTGTTACAACTACTTAAATCTGCCATAATTTCCCGAGAGCTCCATATGCAGTATATAAGGGAATGAGTATGGCTGAGCTTCAACCAACTTCCTTTGCAAAAGCAGGCCACAGACTGGACTTGGTCATTATCTTAGTCTGCCAACCCCCCACTTAACTTATTGTCCTATTTGATTTTCTTCATTGCACTTAAAACTTCCAAAATCATCTCTATTTGTTTATCCATCTATCTTCTTCCTCTACCCTTCCCTCCCTAGACTGCTAACTCCATAAGGGCGAGTACTGTTAGCCTTGTTCAACGCTGCTATGGTAGCCAGCTTGCAAGATGGTCCCCAAGGATCCCCATTTCCTGGTATTCACACCACAGGAAGTCTCCCAAAACTGAATAGAACTGTCCTGTGTGATTGTGAGGATGCTGGGGAACTGATGGAGTGGACCTTTGAGGCTTAATCATAAAAGGCACTGTGGCTTTCCTCTTTGCTCTGGAGAAGCCAGCAGCCACATAGTAAGGACACTCAGCGGATCCATGGAGACGTGCTGAGGCTTCCTGCCAGCCCCCAGTCATATCGGAAGTGGATGGTCCAGACACAGCCAAGCCTTCAGGTAACCATGGTCCCAACTGATATTTTGACCATATCCTACAGGTAACAAGCCAGAACCACCCAGCTGAGCCCTTCCTAAAGTCCTACCACACAAAAACTGCGAGATCATGTTTGTTATTTCAAACCAAGGTAATTAGTTATGCAGACACAGATAATTAACACAGTCTGATATTAATTAATATTGGTCAATATATATGCTTAATTAATATTGGTTAATAAATAAGTTGTTCAATAAATATTAAAAACACATAAATAAATATTGAAAGATAAATGTAATATGACATTTATGTAAATTAAATAACATTGCAAGGGAACTGGGAACCTAGCTCAGTGGTAGAGCGCTTGCCTAGAACACATGTGGCTCTGGATTCAATCTCAGGTACTGCAAAAAAAGTTAAAAAACACTAACAAAGGGCACAATGAAGACTTTCCTAACCCAGTAGGAGCCTTTGGACAATATGTCTGTACAAGAATTCTTCCAACCATGAGATCCTAAGCTTTGGGGATTCTGTTTCTGTGTTTCTAATGCTACGTCTCTGACTGTGCGACTTGAGATTTCAGGCTTCCGCTTCACGCATCTATCAATCTACAGTTTTATGATTCTGACGTCTTACGATTCATTTGTGTGCACATGTCTGTGCTCAGCAACTCTTCTCTGTCCCGCACAGTGCTTACAGCCAGGGATTCCGAAAAGAAAGACAATTGCAGCTTCTGTCCACGCGTGGCTGGAAAGTTGATGGAGGCACAGGGAAATGTCCAGGATGCTCTTGAGTTCTGTCCCAAGGGAAGTGCCCGGGATGTGGTGAGGGCGAGGATGGAGGAGAGGCGCCAACCCAGACCAGCTGGGCAGAAATGACTTCGCAGAGGAAACAGGAGGGGGCTGTTCTAGAGATGCTAGTGCTGGTGGCACCACACTCCTGGTGAAGGGAATGGCCCAGGGCTGGGGGAGATCCAGCAGGCATCGTCCTGCTGAGCCAGACACTTCAATGTAAATGGCTGGAGAGTTGCTGGGGAGAAGAGGGGAGAGGTTCCCTGGCTCACAACAGAGGACCTGGAAAAGCCTGTCAAGGAGTTTGAACTTTATCCTGAGGGCAAAGGGGAGCCAGTGAAGGGCTCAAGGGGAAGCGTGACATGGTCTGCTGGGCAGTTTGGAAAGATGCCTCTGGCTGCCGAGTACAGGTTTGGAAGGAGGAGAAACGAGAGGGGAGGCTGGCGTGGACCCAGGTGAGAGAAGGGGGCTGAGCCGATGGAAATGGGCCCAGAGACAGTTCGTCCAGGGTATGGTGGGTGGGCTAGGGTAGTGTCGGGGGCGAGTTATGCTGGAACCTGTGAGACCAGGACCCCTGGATTTCAGGATTCTCTGATTCTTTGTTCAATACTCCACAATTCTTTGACACAAAATACTTGGTAGCATTTTCTGCTTATGACCTCCGACCCCACAAGGCCCGCCCTTCCTCCTTTGCAAGCCTCGGTTTCCCCTGTTTGCAACTTCTGGATCAGCAGCACTTTTCCTGCAAAGCAGCCACAGGGCGGGCACTGGGGTGCGGTCAGCACAGCACAGAAAGGGGTCTAGAAAGGGGTCCACTGTGGTGCCTGTTTGCCCTGAGTGCACCACACAGGGTCTTGCCAGGAGAGGGCTGGCTGGGTCCTGAGAGACCACAGCAGACCAGGAAGAAAGAACCCCATCTCTGTCCACTCTTGGTCACTGACCGCTCTGGCCTCTGGGCTTCTGCCTGGCAGCTGGTGCTCAGATTTGCTTATCATTTCCAGGCATTGGCAAGTGTGAGTCGGGCTCGGGCTTTTCTGCAGTTGGCTAACTCTCTCGCCTCCCTTTCCTGGTCTTAACTTCCCCCCAGGGTCTTCAGACACCAGCTGGGGACAGCTCGGCAGGACCTGGTCTTTCCTGGGGCAGTTCTGAGCCACATCAAGTCCACCAAGTGGCCATCTGTGACTAGCCCGCGACTCCTCCAAGCCAGCCTGCAGGGCATTCCCTCCTTAGGCAACTGTCCCCTGGGCTCTACCAAGAGCTGGTGTTTGGAGGCAGAAACTCTTTGATCTTCCCAAAACAACAACATGTGATCTTCCAAACCACACCGAGGCTTATGCTGCTCCCCTGTTACAATACAGTGGTTCAGTTTTAATTCAGTTCAATTCCCCAAAATATCAATTGAATAACATAGCTGTGGGCAAACCCAAGAGCTGGTGAGACCCTTGGAGACCTACTCATTGTGTGGAGGAGAGAAAAGGAGGCCAAAGGAGTGTGGAGGTAGTGGAAAAGTCAGGTCAGAGTCCAAGACTGGACTTTGGACCTTTTGCCCATTTCTTGGCACACAGTAGGGGACTCCAAAAATATTATCGAGATCAAGTCAAATTAGGAGTCAAAGTGAGACAGGTCACATACCTCTCTTGGCTCACGTGCACGTTGAGTTCTAAAAGGTTCTGAGTGACAGGGGAGAAGAGGGTCTTTGGGAAGGAAGAGTGGATAGCCAGGTGAGAGGAAGACCTACTTTCCATTTTATACCCTTTTGGACCTTTTCAGTGTTTATTTTTCACCAAGTGCACACAACAGAGTCAATCAATGGAACAAACAATTACAACTAATAAACTATCTAGTGAGTCAGGTTCTTTGGTAACTCCATGCCTTTGGCACAGGCTGTTCCCTCTGGTGAAATATCCTTTCCTGGTATCTAACCTACTTTTTTTTTTTTTTTTTTT
>PVHX01014064.1:0-52014 GCA_004024805.1 Geosciurus inauris | reverse complement strand
ATGCATGAGCAGAATACAGGCGTGTATCAGAGCAGGCATTGCCCACGAGCCGAGCATGCACAGTGATGTTACCGCCAGCCAATGCTGTGCACTTCCTTAAGTTGTCCACCTGTTTACTGCAAGTTTCTGGCATACAGCCAGGTCGCCATCTTGAAAGGGCGGGGCAGCTCCCGGGCCCAGAGAGCCTGCCCCCAACAGATCTGGTTGATTGACAGTGATGATCATCAGACCAATGGTATTTTTAACCTATTTTGTGCCTGCTATTACTGAAAAAGAGTGATTGCTAACATTTGGGTTAAGTGTTCCCCAAATACTCAGGTGTCAATGACTTGGCACCAGTTTTCAGTGTCACTGGGAGGTGATGAAACTTTCAAGAGGTGGGACATAGTAGAAGGAAGTTAGGTCATGGCAGGCACGCCCATGAAAGAGACACTGAGATCCTGGCCCCTTTCCCTGTCTCTTTGATTCCTGGTCACTATGAGGTTAACAGGCCTCTTCCACCAAAGACTCCTGCCATGACAGATTGCCTTGCCCGTAGGCCCCAAAACAATATTAACTTGGATTGAAGTCAAAATAACTTATCTTCCCTATAAGCTGTTTATCTCAAGTATTTTGCTACAGTGACATAAAATTGACTAATACATAGTATAATCTCAACTACAATAGTGGATTTAGTTCTCTTGTTCTTCTATCAGTTTTTGCCTCATGTATTCTAAAACTTTGTTATTAGGTGCATACGTGTTGAGGATGGTCATGTCTTCTTGATGAATTGACCCTTTTATTGTTATTCAATATCCCTCTTTATTACTGATATTTTTCTTGTACTAAAGACAACTTTGTCTAAAATTAATATAGAAATCCCAGCTTTCCTTTGATTTGAGTGAACCACTGAGCCACATACCTAGCTCCTTTTTTATATTTTATTTTGAGACAGGGAGGGTTTTACTAAGTCCTAAGGACCTCATTAAGTGGCTAGGATTGGTCTCAAACTTGAGATTGGCCTTCCTCAGCCTCCTCTGTCACTGGAATTATAGGCATGTGCCACTGTGCGCAGCCCATTTGCTTTTTAATCTACTGGATTATTTATATTTAAAGAAAATGTCTTGCAGACAACATAGAGTTGAGTCTTAGTATATTTAGACTATTCACATTTAATGTAATTATTGTTATAATGGAACTAATATCCATTATTATGTTTGTAACATTTTTCTGTTCATGTACTTATTTTTTTTCTTCCACTCTTTTTCTGCCTCTTCTAGTTTTGAGCATTTTATATAACTCTATCTTATCTTTTCTATCACAAATGACTTGTGCATGTTTTTAAATGGTTTAATGTTTTTCCTAGCATTTGTAATTTACAATTGTGATTAATGTACACCCAGTGTTGGACACTATTCAACTTTACATGTAGTGCAAGGATCCTCTAACACAGTAGTCCTCATCATATTCCTGTCCTTCATGACATTACTGTCATTCATTTGACTTATCACCATCACCTAATACATTGTTACTTTTATTACTTTTAATGGTGATCTGATCCATTAAGAGTAAGAAAAATAAAATAATTGATTTTAACTTTACTTATTCTTTCTCTAATTTTCTTTCTTTTTTATATACATAAAAATTCTGATCATTTAGTTTATTTTCTTTCTCCCTAACAAACTTGTAGCATTCCTTGAGGGAAGATCTGCTGCAATCATATCTCTCAGATTTTGCCTGGGAAAGTCTATTCTTTCTTTACTCTGAAGGCTAATGTCTCTGAATATAGAATTCTAGATTAGAATTCCACAGTTTAAATTATTCATGCCAACCTCTTCTTGCTTGCATAGTATCTGATGAGAAACCC
The DNA here is from genome assembly GCA_004024805.1 of Geosciurus inauris. Taxonomy (NCBI): domain Eukaryota; kingdom Metazoa; phylum Chordata; class Mammalia; order Rodentia; family Sciuridae; genus Geosciurus; species Geosciurus inauris. The sequence continues at coordinate 50,168 of PVHX01014064.1, read as the reverse complement.
ACTGTAATTCTTGCCTTTGTTTCACCATCTGTAAGGTGTCTTTCTTTTGTGTCACCTGTGGATTCTTTCAAGACTTTTTTCTTTGTGTTTGGATTTTGCAATTTAATTATGATGTAATTAGGTGAAGACTCCTTGATATTTATTCTGTATGCTGATCCCTGAGATTTCCAGGTCTATGGTTTGATGTTTATAATTTTAGAAACATTTTGGTCACTATTATGTCGAATATTTTTTTGCTCCTTTCTCTTTTTCTCTTACTGGCCTTCCAATGATACCATGTTATAACTTTTGAAATTATCCCACAATACTTGACTGTTTTTTTTTTTATTTTTCTTTTCCATTCTTTCTTTCTATTTGAGTTTTATTCAAGGAAAGCTATAATCTTTAAGTTCTCTGATTCTTTCTTGGGCCATGTCTTATCTACTAATGAGTCAGTCAAAGGCATTCTTCATTTCTGTTACTGTCTTCTTCATTTTTAACACTTCCTTTTCATTCTTTCTTAGAATTTTCATCTATTTATAGTACTCATCTATTCTTTCAGAGTCTCCTTCTTCTGAGATTCCTTACCATATTAATTAATCATTGATATTATAAATCCATATCTGAGAATTCTAAAAACTATGTCTTATCTGACTTTAGTTCTAATGCTTGCTGTCTCTTCAGATTGTGGCTATTATTGCTTTGTTGGTGGTGATGGTTTGTCTATGGCATTTTATAGTTTATAGCATAAGACAAATTGCCTTGTAGTTTTTGTTAAAATCCAGATGATGCACTTAGTATTTAGTATTAGGAACTCAGACCATTAGTGTAAAGTTTCTGTTAAAGTAGCTACGAGTTGTGTAGTGTTTAATATTTGTTGTACCTGTAGGTGCCAGAATTTCAAATTCCCAGAGGTTCTGGGCCTCTTTTGTAAAACTTACTTTTTTCCTCCTCTGCCAGAACCATGAAGGGAGCTTACTTAGCTCTTTGAGAACCTGGTGATGTTCTTAGAGGTTACACCTATGTGATATCCCAAGAGCTTTCTACTCTCGGTCTAATTCACATTCAGCTTATACAACTTGCCAAAATTATTATTTAAGTCTTCCTACCATTTTTATGGCAACAGTGCATCTGCTCGAACTAAGAGATGTTAGCTTTTATTTTCTGTATTCACTTAACTTTCCAGACTCAGAGATCAATATTTGCCCTGAAACCTCGGTCCTATAATGGACCCAAGAAAGTTGATGATTTTCATTTGTTAAGTCTTTTTCTTGTAAATATGGAGCAAAGACTTCAAGATCTTTTCATATTGGAACTGAAACCAAGAGTATTTTTCATTCCTTGTTTTATTCAGTAACTGAGGGCATTTGGCAAAGTTGATTACATATCCTTGAAATTCTCTTCTCTCCTGTCTTCCCTGCCATCATTCATTACATTTTCTTCTTTCTCTACCAGCTCATTCTCAGTATTGTTTTTCACTTTTGTCTGATTTTTTAGTGATGGAATTCCATATTGGTCTTAGATTCTTTAGCACTGTGAGCATGTTGCAAAGAATCCCTAAACTATATCATCATCTCAAATACAACCCCATATCATTTTTAATTGCCTATTGGACCCCCTGCTACTAATTGTGCCAAAGATCCTTTAGAAGTAAAGATATCAAAAACTAAATAAAAAGAAGAACTCATAATATTATTCTCATTCTTGTTTGCCTTTCTTTATTTCCTATTTTGACAGGAAGTACAACCATTCAAAAAACAACCAAATGAGCAACCTGATGACTTAACCTCTCTCAAGTGATGTTCAAATAACTCATTTGCATCTCTCCACTATAATACTTCACTATCTCTTAGCATATGCATTCTTCAGTCCTTCATCACTTTATTATTTATTATCCACACTATAACAGATTTATTATAAATAATCATCCAAAATAATCATTTATTCTAAATAATCTCTCTTGATCAATTCAGCTTCTATACTTCCACAGTGCCAAAAAACATTCAGGTTATATGCTAACCTGGATAGTATTCCTCTGCTCAAATACACCAAAGACTTTGAAAATGATAACATAAAGTGAAAGTTATTAAGCATGGTAATCAAAGACTTCCTTTATCATTTTATCCTGGCCTAATTCTCCAGTCTTACCTCCTGTTATTTTTCTAAACATGTGGTTTACTCCAAACATTTTGAACCATTGAAAATTCACTGAATTATATTATATTTTAATAGTTTTTTCTATCTATCTTTAATGTTCTGCCTGGTGTTTTTTGCTTGGATAATTTCTACTTGAGCATATAAAATCAAGTGCAAGTATCACCTCTACAGAAATCTACCTCTATTCCTTCCCTGTACAGTCCTTCCCATATTTAGTTAGCCTTCTCTGTGCTGTCTCAAGACTTCAAACATGGCTTGGATTAGATACTGACACAGGAAAAAAAATGGCACAATTCAAATAAAGTCTAGAATTTTGTTAATAGCAATGTACCAATGTTCCTTTTGTAATTTTGACAGATGTATTACAGAAACATAACATGGTACCAGGAGGGGATCTCACACCTTGATGGGAACTCTTTGTACTATCTTTGCATTACATAAATGCATTCCAAGATAAAATATTTATTTAAAATATTCACAGAAAAAAAACTGTACTTACAATTACTCACATAGCAGTTATAATAGTAATTGAGTGGCCTGTAATACAATTCTCATTTCTCTAGCCTCTTTTATTTCTATAAAATTTGGTGAATTACAGCACTCATCTCTGATACATATTCTGAGGCATAAATCAGAGCAGCCATGTAAAAAAACTTACCACAATATCTTGTACCCAGTAAGCACCAGTTTAGCATTAGCTATTAATATTCTTGTTGAGGAAGTAATTGATTTTTTTGTATTTGTCAGTTCCTCTGGACTTCACACATTTATTTGCATGGTATTTGTCCAATAGAAAACACTTAGTAAATATTTGTAAAACAAATATTGAATGAAAGTATAGATTTTAATTTTTTTCCTATTCTGTCCCTAGATATGCTTTCTCATAATATGACAGATATAAATTCCCTAGCAGTTAGTTTACTTCAAAGACTGGAATAAACTAGACTATCACCATTGCTTGCTCTCTTACTGAACTCTTTACCACCTCAGACCTTGAAAGAAACTGCATTTCATCTATCACCTTAGAATTCATGCCCTCTATTTATTCTACTACACAAAAGAAATCCAAACTGCAGAAGTATATATTTTATCCAACAGATCTCTCAAAACCCAAAACTCTCATTTTATTGAATTTCTAGCTTTATGTGCAATCAGAATTCAATTTGCTCCTAGGTAGTTTTTTTTTAATGGACAGCCTTCAATTTTAAAATGAATAAGTTGTAAGCTGTGAAGTATCAGGACAATCTGGAGTCATAAAATTTGCAAAGCAGAAAAAAATTAACCACTGAAGATTAGTTTATTAAAATTACTGAATTTCAAGCTAAACACATACTGAAATTACATATAATCTAGATGCTAAATTATTCACTTAGCTCATTAGCTGAGGGCACACAAGTAATATTGCTTTTGATGCCATTGTTCATTTATTATTCCATATACCTCCTAGTACCATAGAAGATGGAGTCTATATTGCATTTATTCTATTTCTATTGATTTTTAAGATTGCACCCTAAGCATTATTTTTCCTGAGTAACTTTCTCACTCACACCTGTGAATATGCAGGTGCACATACACACACATACATATACATGCACAAATCAGACCTAATGTTCCTGCCACGTGCTCCCACACATGACACCTCGTTATTCCCCATCAAAGTACACATTTCAATGTCACAAATACTATTTTGTCTTATGTGCTACATTCAAAAACTCATGACCAACTAGTCATATTCATACAGTTCTTAACTATATTTCTAGTTAAAACACAATAAGAATTGCTTTATTCAACACATAAGTGAATGAATAAATGTATTAAAACAATTTTTAACCAATGGCAAATCTGAATAGTTGGCCCCAAATATGTATTGCTTTTGAGCTAAGTAAAACTTGGTTTTATAAAAGTGGACACTTGTGTCTTTCTTCATATGCTACATGATCTTAAAGACAAGTACGCATGAATACAGCCAAGAATTTACTATTCCACCTCTATTTCCAACCAATCCCAGGCCAATTTATCTTAGGTGTTTGCTCTAGATTGTAGGAAAATGTTTGACATAGGCTTTTTCTTTCACTGAAGTAATTCTACAAACTTGTAGGATAAAAATGTGCTATCATTTGAAAAAAAATTGCTGTGGTGAAAGTCAGCTAATTCCTTTTGCTGTTTCTACCTAGTGAATCCAAATGTAAAACTAATTTGTGTCTAGAATATATTTGATCCACAAAAATCATAGGAAAGTGAAGAAGCTATTTCTTTTCTTTTTTTTTTTTTTTTTTTTTGTGGTACCAGGGATTGAACTCGGGGCACTCGACCACTGAGCCACATCCCCAGCCCTATTTTGTGTTTTATGTAGAGACAGGGTCTCACTGAGTTGTAGCGCCTCGCCATTGCTGAGGCTGGCTTTGAACTCGGGATTCTCCTGTCTCAGCCTCCCTAAGTGCTGGGATTACAGGCTTGTGCCAGAAGCTATTTCTTTAAGAAACTTTATGATATTAGATTAAATTAAATATTAAATTAAATTGCTGGTGGTGTCATAAAAGAAATCCTTCCTGCTACTCAATAGCAGTGACGATGACAAAAAGCACTCGAGAACCTGTATATATTTTCTCCAAACTTAATAAGCTCAGTATGTTGAGAGTATGAATTAGTCCTGATTTCCCCAGTATTCTGACACATTTCTATAAGCATTTATCAGATCACAAAGTAATTATCCATATTTGGACTGATTTCTCTTCTGAATTAGAACTTTCTCATGTAGAGTCCGTATCTTACCTGAGGACATACCTCCAGGTTCTAGAATAATCCCTCTATTTTCAATAAATTCTTCTTTAATCACTGTATATTATAATCCTAATAATTCCTCTTATTACATTTACTAAGAATATTGTAATTAATTCATCTTCTATTTAAATACAATCGCTAGTATAATATTTATAATCAATCACATTTTATCTTCCAGTTTTGCAGGATTTTCTTCTTAAACAGCCAACTCATCATGTGGTGTTGTTCTCCTGGTATGAGATAATTAGGCGTGTAGAACCAGGAATAAATCAGTGGATCAGGTATGTGTGTATTAAAAATAATTGCACAATAAAATTTAAATCCTTCCCCACATAAGTGACACGTTTTTTGTGAAATTTCACAAACCCATTGGAAAATAAGATAGCAAAGGTCGTCCAGAGGAAAAGATGTGAAAACACTAAGTCAATCAAGGTATTTTCTTTTCTAATTTTGAATGAATCATTCTCCACCCAAGAAAACTTACATATTACTTTCTTTGACACTTCTTCTGTGATAGAGGTTTCAGATCTCCTTCTTTATCTTCAGAAAGAAGCAAATGCATTTCTTCTTTCTAAATATCCTTGGAATAAATCAGTGAATAAAAATAACTACAACAAAATCGTAATCCTTGATCTCTTAGAAGTGCTATGTTAATGAGGAGAAACATAAGAAAGAGCAAACATAATAATTGGTATGGTAAAAGAATAAGGTTGGGCTTTGGGAGAACTGAATATTATAAAATTTTGGAGAACCTTGTCAAAAGAAAGAATAAACTGATGGTTCTTCTTCTTCTGATTCTTATCCTCTTATCTGCCTTTCCTGAATAATTTGTTTGAAACTATTAGGTACTACTGAGCAAAGTAAATGATCATGCACAGTAGAGGAATGTAGGGAGAGAGTTGAGATTAACGCCCAAAAGCTTTGAGCATGTGCAGTGCAAATATACTGATTTCCAAACACCTTTATTCATCATAAGGAATTAGAGCTCTTTAAAGAATTGACTAATACAAGATTAAGGCAGGAAAATTTTTTTTTTAAATTACCCTGAACTATTTTATTGTACAAGAAATTAAATAAGTGCTTAAAGAACAATAAAGACTCAGAAAAGATATGAACAAGCCAATTAAAAGTGGCTCTCACTGGCCAAGCAGTGAACAGTTTAAGCACAAAAATAAGTTCTAACAATATAAGAATATAACCAATTATACAAAAATAGGAAATTGTGAGTCCATATAGTTTAAAAAAACAAATTAATAAATTGAAATATTGGTAAAAAATAGGTATTCAATGATCTCCTGATAAATACTTAATAATTACAAAGAGAAATAACTACTTTCCAGTGAAGTACACTGGTAGGCACAAACTTAAATAATCAAAAATATCATTAATGAGACAAAACACAGTGTTATCCACATTACAGGATCAAGTGAAAATAATATCACTATTGTGATATTTCTGTCAAGACCTATTGATCATAATTTAATTACAAACAAACATTATACAAAGCCAAGATGAAGATCATTCTGCAAAATAAATGGCCTACAATCTTCAAAAGTGTCAAGGTCCTAAAAATAAATAATAATAATAATAATATTTAATTTAAATAAAAATAGGGAGCAACTGTTACATATTAGAGAAGAATGAAGGACACATAACAAATAAATCCAACATATGGGAAAAATTGAATTAAGTTTAAAAATTAGGTGATAGCAATGCATTGGTGTTCATTTCCTAGATTTGACTTGCACATTGACTATGTAGGAGAATGTCATCTTAGGGAAATAATACATACTAAAGTACTTGAGAATAATGTAGCATAATGTCAGCAACTCAAACAGTTCAAGAAAAATGGAAGTATTTTGCTCAACGTGGCACTTTCTATATGTTTTGGATCTTTTACAGAACAAAAAAATGTTTAAATAATCAAAAACTACAAAATTATTTATGATTGTGAGACTTTAGAAAGTGAAATTAATCAGATATTATCAATAAAATATTATGTTTTACAGATAACCATCTACCATATATCTGTAACACTTTTTCCTAATGTTTTACTTTCATATTCTTTGCTGTATTGATTTTTTATGTAATTTTCTATGAGAAGACACAAAGATAAATGAATCTTCTCATAACATTGGTCAGATTTTTACAATATTAGAAATAAGTTGCTTACAGTTTCAAATTTGTTATGGATAATTAGCACCCATTGTAAGATATTAGATACATTTTTTGGTATTTTTAGTTTTTTTTATTTAAGAACTTCATAGTTATACATACCAATTGGGTTCATCCTGACAATATCACATATGCCTGGAATTTGATTTCTCATGGTCTCTATGTTCCCCTCCCCATTACCCTTTCCATCTTACCTCAACTTCCCCATTCTTCTTCCTCTACTTCTCCTAGACCTCCTTTTTCTCATCTATTTATTCATTTTTTATTGATTCTTTTGACTTACACATAAAGGTTAAATTCCCTGTGGAATATTTTTATGTGCACATAAGTGTGTTAATAATTCATTTTGTATTGCCTCCCTTTGTCATCCCTCCACTGCCTCTCAATCTCCTTCTTCTATACCACTGACCTTCCCTATATCTTTATAATATCCTATCATTTCCTCCTCTTTTTTTTTTTTTTTTACTTTAGCTTCTACATATGAAACCTTCGACCTTTGAGTTTCTGAGTCTGGCTTATTTCACTTAACATGATGCTGTCCATTTCCATCCATTTACCAGCAAATACCATAATTTCATTGGTCTTCATGCCTGAATAGAACTCCATTGTTTATATATACCAAAATTTCTTAATCATTAATCTGCTGACAGCACCTACATTGATTTCATAATTTAGCTATTTTGAATTGTGCTACTGTAATCATTGAAGTGACTATTACTATAGAATGATGATTTTATTTCTTTTGGAAAAATATCAAGAAGTAGAATAGCTGGGTCATATGGTAGATCCAGCTTTAGAATTTTTTGTTTTTGTTTTTAATGTCCTACCTTTATTTTTTTTATTCTCACTGGTAGATACCTTTATTTTGAAAATGAATTAGTAGATAATAAACTTTATACATTTTTCTCTTTAATAAGCTATAGTTTATGCTCCCACAAATTGTGTAGAAAGATGTCAATTTCCCCCATCCTCCTAACAACACTATTTACTGATACTCAAATTTATTTCTTTATAACAGAAAATTAAGGTAATTGTTATGGTTTAAATGTGAAGTGTCCTCCAAAAGCTCATGTGTGAAGCAATGCAAGAAAGTTTAGAGGTGAAATGATTGAGTTATGAGAGTCTTAACCTAATAATTGTATTAATCCACTCATAGGCATTAACTAGATGGTAACTATAGGCTGGTAGAGTATGACTGAAGGATGTGGATCCCTGGGGCCCTGCCTCTGAGGTATATATTTTGTCCTTGTTGAGCAGAGCTTTCTCTCTGCTTCCTGGTTCCATGTCCTGGGCTGCCTTCCTCCATCACACTCTTCCACCATGATGTTTTGCCTCACCTTGAGTCCCAAGGAATGGAGCTGGCTGTCTATGGAGTAAAACCTCTGAAACCATGAACTCCAAAGTAAACTTTTCCTCCTCTTCTAAAGTTGTTTTCGTGAGATCTTTTGATCATGGTGGGAAAAAAAAAAAGCTGACTAAAATAGTTTTCAATTTCCAAAATGTACAGTGATGTCATATGGCTTCTTACAAAAATAAAACCATTATTGAAGGGGCCTACGAAGACTTTTAGGAAATTCTCATCCCTAATTTTTTGAGGAATCTCCATATTGCTTTCCAGATTGTTGTACTAGTCTTCAGTACCACCAACAATGTACAAATGTACCTTTTCCCCCACATCCTTGCCAGCATTTGTTACTGATAATTGCCATTGTGAGTGGAATAGATGAAATCTTAGTGTAGCTTTGATTTGCATTTATTTCATTGCTATAAATGTTGAATGTTTTATATATATATTTGTTGTCCATTTTTGTTTCTTCTTTTGAGAAATTTCTGGTTAGTTCATTTGCTCACTTATTAATTGGGTTATTTATTTATTTTTGATGTTAAACTTTGTTGGTTTTTATATATTCTGGATCTAAATCCTCTATCAGAGAAGTAGCTGGCAAAGATGTTCTCCCATTCTGTAGGCTTTCTCTTCATGCTCTTATTCATTTCCTTTGCTATGATCACATCCCACTTATTGATTCTTGGTTTATTTCTTGCATTTTGGGGATCTTGTTAAAGAAGTTGGTGCCAGACCAATATGATGGAGTGTTGACCTTATATTTACTTCTAGCAATTGCAATGATTCTTTCTGGTCTATTTCCTACATCTTTGATACACTTTGATGTGACTTGTGTGCAGGATGGAAGATAAGGCTCTAGTTTCATTTTTCTACATATAACTCTTCAGTTTTCCCAATACCATTTATTAAAAAGGCTGTCTTTTCTACAAAATATAGTTTTGGCACCATTCTCAAGTATCAGATGGCTGGTAGTATGTGGATTTGTCTCTGTATCTTCTAATCTCTTCCACTGGTCTTCACATCTAGATTAATGTCAATACCATGCTCTTTTTGTTACTATAAATCTGTAGTCTAATTTCAGATTAAGTATTAAGAAGCCTGAATCACTTTTTTGCTCAGTATTGCTTTGGATATTCTAACTCTTATTCTTCCAAATTAATTTAAGGATTGTTTTTTCTAATTCTGTGAAGAATGTCATGGGTATTTAAATGAATTGCATTGAATCTATATATTGCTTTTGGTATTATGGCTATTTTGACAAAATTAATTCTGCCTATTCAAGAACAGAGGAAGTCTTCCATCTTCTAAGATTTTCTTCAATTTCTTTCCTCAGTGTTTTATAATTTTCATTGTAGAGCACTTTTACCTCCTTGGTTAGATTAATTTCCAAGGTGGTTTTTTTTTTTTTTTTTTTTTGAGGTAGTTATGAATGGGATGGTTTCCCTAATTTCTCCCTTGGCTGAATCACGCTTGGAGTATAGGAAAGCTACTGATTTATGGGTGTTGCTCTTGTATCCTACTAGTTTGCTAAACTTATTTATAAGCTCTAGAAGTTTTCTAGTGGATTTTTTAGGATTTTCTACATATAGGATCATATCATAAGCAAACAGATAGTTTGATTTATTTTCTAATCTGAATCATGTTGATTTTTCTCTTGCCTGATCACTCTGGCTAATGTTTTTAGGACTATATCAAATAAGATTTGTGAGAGTGAACAGCCTTGTCTTGTTCCTGCTCTTACAGGAAATGCTTTTAGTTTTCATGTGGTAAATAGACTTCATAATGTCAAGGTAAGCTTCTTCCATCCCTAACTTCTCCAGTATTTTTAATATTAATGAGTGCTGAATTTTATCAAAGGCCTTCTCTGTATCATATGATTCTCATCCTTAATGCTATGTGGTGAATTACATTCATTTATTTGTATATCTTGAATCAATATTCAATCCCTGGAATGAAACCTACTTGATCATAGTGTATTATCTTCTTTATTTACTTTTGAATGTTGTTTGTTAATATTTTATTAAGGATTTTTGCATCTACATTTATCAGAGATATTGGTCTGTATTTTTCTTTCCTTGTTGCATTTTTATCTCATTTTGGCTTCAGGGTTATACTGGCTTCATAGATTATATTTGAATATGTTCCTTTTTTTCAATTTCATTGAATAATTTGAAAAAGACTGGTTTTAGTTCTTCTGCAAAAGTCTGGTGGAACTCAACTGAGAATCCATCAGCTCCTGGTTTTTTTTTTTTTTTTTTTTGGAAGGTTTTTATTTGCTTTTCAATTTTATTACTTGAAATTGGTCTGTTTAGGTTTTACGTACCTTCCTGGTGCAATTTGGGAAGGTTAGATTTGTCTAGAAATTGGTCAGTGTCTTCCAGATTTTCCAGTTTATTAGAGCATAAATTTTTAAAATCCTTTCTAGTGATCCTCTGGACTTCAGAAGGGTGTGGTGGTTCTCCTTTTTCATTTCTAGTTTTATTTATTTCAGCCTTCTCTCATTTATTTAATTAGTTTGGCTAATAACTTATCCATCAATTATCTTTTCAGAAAACCAATTCTTTATTTTATTGATCCTATGTATTATTTCCTTATTCTCAATTTCATTAATTTTGGATCTGATCTTAATTATTTTCTATCTTCTACTGATTATGGAATTAGTTTGTTATTCCTTTTATAAGGCCTTGAAGTGTTACATATTTTTATTTATTTGGGAGCTCTATTTTTTTAAATGTAGACACGGTGCTATAAATTATCCTCTTAAAACTGATTTCATACTCTTCAGAGATTTTGATATATTATTCTTCTCTTCTCATTCATTTAAAAGAATTTCTTGATTTCTATGCTAATTACCTCTTAGATACAGTCTTAATTTAAAGAAAATAATCTCCATGTGTTCATGTGGTTTCATTATTTATTTTTTAAATTTTTTGTACCAGGGATTGAACCCAGGGGTACTTAACCACTAAACCACATCCCAAGATTTTTATTTTTTAATTTTGAGACAGGGTTTCACTGAGTTGCTTATTGCCTTGCTAAATTGCTTAGGCAGCCATATGAACTTGCAATTCTCCTGCCTCAGCCTCTAGAGCTGCTGGGATTACAAACATGGTTCACCACATGCAATTCTATTATTTTTTTTAAATATATTTTAGTTATACATGGACACAGTGTCTTTATTTTGTTTATTTATTTTTATGTGGTGCTGAGGATCGAACCCAGTGCCTCACACGTGCAAGGCAAGTGCTCTGCCACTGAGCCACAACCTCAGCCCTCTATTATTTTTCTTGCTGTTGATTTTCAGATTTATTCCATCATTATATGATAGGATGAATGGGATTATATCAATTTTTTTGGATTTAATGAGATTTACTTTGTGACCTAGAATACGGTCTATTTTGGAAAAAGTTCCAGGAGCTACTAAGAAGAAGGTAAATTCAGTTGTTTGGTGGTAAAATATTCTATAGTTTTCTATTAGGTCCATTTGATTTATTGTTTTATTTAGGTGGAAATATCTTCACTGATTTTATATTTTGATGACCTGTCTATTGGTAATAAAGGTACACTGAAATCACCTAGTGTTATTGTGTTGGCATCTATCTGAGATTTAATTTCATGGAGGGTTTTGTTTTGTTTTGGAATTGATCTTTGGAGCACAGTACTTACCATCATTATATCTGATAAAGTTTTCCCTTTATCAGGATGTAGTGGCCTTCTTCATCTCTTATGATTAATTTTTGCTTGAAAGTTGCTCTGTGGATATGAGGACAGCTACACCTGCTTGTTTTGGGGGTCCATTTATGTGAAATTCTCACCCCTCATCCTTTTACGTTCAGCCTGTAGGTGTGTTTCCCTATGAGTCTCTTGCAAACAATATATAGTTGGATCTTGTTTTTTAATCCATCCTACTAATCTATGACTTTTAATTGGGGAATTGAAACTATTAACATTCAGTGTTGGTATGGATACATCTGGTTTCCTGCCACTTTGATTTTTTGCTATGTTTAATACTGTCTTGATTCACATTTAGTAAATTACTCTTCTATTGATCTTCTCAATTTGGAAGTTTGGGGTTTGTGTTTAAGTTCCTCTGTGCACAGTTTATTTTTGAGTATTGTTTTTAGCTCTGGGTTGGTAGTCATGAATTCTTTTAGTTCATCTTGCTGTGTAAAGTTGTACTTCCCCCTCAAACTCAAAGCTAAAGAGCTTACCATGCTCCTCAGAGTGTATTGCACTACACAGAGCTTACTGAGGAGCTGCCGGCTCCTCATCTACCAATGTGGCCGCCCACCATCACTGAGCCACCTGCCACTGCTGCCACATCTCCCAATGCATCTGCCTCCATCTCTGGAACACCATAGACATTTCCATAGCCATCTCCACATGGTAGCCTCCTTCTTGCAACACCAGACAGGGCCTGGAAGCGGCCACCTGCTGTAGCACTGCCCACCATAGCACTGCATCTCCAAACATGGCCACCCACCATCACCACACAGCCTGCCTTGCTTCCCTATTTTGGAAAGCAGTCACCTCCACCTTGGGACACCTCCAACACCATCTTGGGTTACCTCTGCTACCATCATTGCTATCTTGAATTGCAGCAGCCTCTATCTTGGAACACCAGGCAGGACCTGAAAGCCCAACATCAAGGTACCTACAAATCTGCAGCCACCACTGCCACCATCTAGGAATACAGCTGCTTCCATCTAGGGACATTAGCCAGGGCCTAGAAGACCATCATCAATGCCTGCAGGCTTGGTTACACCTGAGGTCTCCCTGGTAGGTGTCCTAATAGCCACAATTTTGCTGCAGAGGCAGGAGAGATCCTTGGACAGAGTAGGTAGATTGGAAGAGGGTGTGAGAGCATTTTTCTCTCAGCTTGCCCAGCCAACCAGTCTGGCACCCACCATGTTTCCAGGGCCAACTCGAGCCAGCACTTTCTGGGTCCTGCCACCAGCCCAGTCCCCAACTCCCTCTCTAATCTAGCATCCACCAATCCCCTGGTCCCACTGGTTTGGCAATAAACAGGGTTGTAGGAGCACTCTCCATACCTTCCAACCCCTCCCTTCCATCCTTCCCCATTCTATGATAATAGACTGTACTCTTGCCAGAATGCACCCCTTTGTTTGTGACCTTTGGATCTGATTGGTCTAACAGTGTATTTAAGCTTCTATACTTTCTGGAATAAACAGTGTTTTCTGCTCCTCACCCCAGTGTCCCTGCTTCTTGTCCTGGGTGTTTCTGCATCTCGCTGGGGCAGAGCAGATTTTTACCTACACCTCAGGGCCTGGGGAGATTGGCTCTGCGAATCGTCACCACCATCCAGAGAGACTCTATATCATCTTCCCCAAGGACTCCTTCTTTTTCCTTGTCTCTCTGGACCCCAACTTGTTGGGAAGGCCCACGTGTCCCTCCCCCCTTTTATTAAAGCAATACAGGGCCCTCAGGCTTCCCAATCCTCAGTCTCCCAACCCCTCCCTAGCCACCAACCCAGCCCAGCTCTTGCAGCTGTGTGGTCAGCCCATAACTCTCAACACTGAGCATGATCCACCCAATACAGAATAGCTCTCCATGACAGTTGCACAGGTTCCAGAACTCAGCTATAAGGACCTTGAGAGAGAGGTGCCTGATTGGGAAATGAAAAGGGCAAGGATGGGAGAGATACAGTGTAGAGACTAAATTAGAGACCAGAAATTAGGGGTCCCACAAGCAACATAAAAACCAAGATCAGCCTCCTATATCACACAAGTGGACCCAAAGGAGATTCCTAGGGTGAAGTCTGCCAATCAGGGTCTGGCAATTGCTATACTCCATCACCAGGAGTTCTGCCTCCAAGTCAATCCTCCCACCCTAGGAACCCTCACCTTCCTGAGGGTGGAGATACCAGAAAACTCCAGACAATGCCACCTATTAGATGAGAAGAGAAGCAGAGAAACTATTGAACTCCAAAAGACACAATTGTTCAATTTTCCTTTAAGGTTTTTTCTTTTTTTCTTTTCTTTTCCCTCTATCACATCCCCAACATTTTTGAAACCAAGTACTTTTCATGCATCAGGCTATTGAGGACTGGTATGTCTGAATAGTATATTACAGTTTTGTTGTATATTCTTTTATTTTTACATTTTTTATTATTTTATTTTTTATTTTTTTAACTCTTTCTCTATATTTTTCTCTCACTTATCTGTTTCCCTAGCTTCTCTCTCTTTTCTCCTGCTAATAGCCAACTTCTATTGATTCTTCTTTCACTCTTCTTATGATCTAATACTTCTAGCTTCTCCTCTATGCCTCATAAAGAGCACATGCTACACCACCCCTGTTCTTTCTTTGTCTTTAGAAATTGTAGACCTGTTTGCAAACCTACTCTTTATACTATACACAATAATTGAGCACATCGATTCTGTTTATTGCAACAAAACTATAAACATCTTCATAGGAGCTATCTGGTTTAAGGATGCATATTGTTTGCATTGGATGCTGTTAATATTTATATCCCCCTTAAAAGTGAGGTATTAGAAACCTGCAGGAACTCTATAAGTCTATAGGGTAGATCGACACTGCTAGACGGGAAGACACACGAACAACATGAAGAAAACAAGGGAAGAAAGTGCCCCAAATAAACCAAGATGCCACAATAATAGAATCTGTTGATAACCCAGTAGAAAAAATGTCAGAGAAGGAGTTCAGAATGTACATAGTTAGATTGATCAGCAAAATAAATGATGACATAAGAGAACAAATATATAGCAAAAGATCACTTCAGGAAGGAGATAAAAAACAGAAATTATGAAGAAAAAAAACCCAGAAATCCTTGAAATGAAGGAAACAATAAACTAAATTACAAATTCAATAGAAAGCATTACCAACAGACTAGATCACTTGGAAGACAGAACCTCAGGCGATGAAGACAAAATACATAATCTTGTAAATAAAGTTGACCACATGGTGAAGATGGAAAGAAACCATGAACAGAACTTCCAAGAATTATGTGATAACATGAAAAGACCAAACTTAAGATTTATTGGAATAGAGGAAGGCAGGGAAATACAAACGAAAGGAATGCACAATCTTTTCAATGAAATAGTATCAGAAAATTTCCCAAACCTAAAAAATGAAATGGAAAATAAAATACAAGAGGCTTACAAGACCCCAAATGTACAGAATTATAATAGATCCACACCAGGGCACATTTTAGTGAAAATTCCTAGAATACAGAATAGGAATAGAATGTTAAAGGCTGCAATAAAAAAGTATCATATGAGGGAAACAAATTCGGATCTCAGCAGATTTCTCAACAGAGACACTCAAAGCTAGGAGGTCCTGAAACAACATAAAGCTCTGAAATAAAATAAATGCCAACCAAGAATCTTATATCCAGCAAAATTAAGCTTCAGATTTGATGATGAAATAAAAACCTTTCATGATAAACAAAAGTTAAAATAATTTACAAATAGAAAGCTGCACTACAGAACATTCTCAGCAAAATATTCCATGAAGAGAAAATGAAAAACCACAATGATAATCAGGAAAGGGAGGAACTACACTAAAGGAAAAGCCAATCAAAGAAGAAAACAAGTCAAGTTAAAAAACAAAAAATAAAATCAAAACTGAGGTTTGCTGGGCATAGTAAACTTGGATGGCAGTTGTGTTCTTTTAGAGCTGAAATATCTGCAATACCATTGCAGGCCTTCCTTGAATCTAAGGGTCTGAATTGAGAAATCAAATGTGAGTCTTATTGGTTTGCTTCTAAATGTAACCTGAGGTTTCTCTCTTGCAGCTTTGAACATCTTGTCCTTATTTTGTGTTAGGCATTTTGATTATAAAGTGTCTATTTGGAGTTCTTTATGCTTAGGTCTATTTGGAGTTCTTTATGCTTCCTGTAAATGGATGTTTATTTCATTTCTAATAGGGAAATGGTTTCTGTAACTATCTCAATGAAAATATTCTTATGCATTTAGTATGTATCTCCATGTTTTCTTCTATCTCAATGACAGGTTAGATGTCTTGATATTGCCTCAGGGATCTTGTATATTCTGATCATGTTCTATCACTTCCCTTTACTGCATTCTGTGTACTCAGGTTAATATGCCCAGTCTTCAAGGCCTGAAATTCTATCTGCAAGGGCTGAAGTTCTATTTTCTACATAATAGAATCTGTTAGTGATGCTTTCATGTGAATTTTTAATTTGATTGACTGTCTTTTGTATCTAGGAGTTCTGATAGGTTTCTTTTCAAGGCTTCTGTTTCTTTCTTGAAATGGTCTTGAATATACTGTATTTTCTTTCAGTTCATTCCTTTGTTCTTCTTCTAGTTAATTAAACATTTTAATATTCAGTTTTTTTAATAATATTTCTCTGGGATTTCATCAACTTCAATATCACTGGGATCCTTTGTTGAGACATTATGAATTTGGAGGGAGATTTCTTTGCCTGTTTCCTCATGTTTTCAGACATATTGGACTTGTGCATCAAATGAGATGCGTTCCCCTTCCTCTATTTTTACATGTGCCCTTTTTTGTGTAATTATCTTATTTGTTCTGAGACTTCTGTTTTTGATATATATGTAGATGTCAATGGGTAGGACATAAGATCCCTCTCTGATTGTTCCTCATTGGGTCCTGGGTTATTGGTTTTTGGTATCCTGGTTATTGGTTTGGGGTTTCTGTCCCCTCAGTTCTTTGAGTTGTAATGTTAAGGCTCAGGTGGTGCTAGATTGTGAGTGGGGTTAGATTCACTGTTGCTTGGTTGAGATGTATTTCTCAGCAGCCAGGGTCTTTACTTTGTGATTTTGAAATGTCCAAATTTCTTTACAGCCCTGTTTAGAGGGACGAGAAAGCCAGAAATAGCATTAATGTCAGCAACACATATACAGCCTTAAGATAAATACCTAGTATATACTTTGACATATACAATACTAATTGCCATCTAAAGGAATGGTGAGGTCAGTATTCAAAAACAGTATCAACAATTTAAAAAAATGTGAACTAGATCAGGCATTTGACAATAGGTGTTTCCTCTATTGTCCACTGTATTAATAATCACAATCATTTGGAATAGCAATTACATAATCCATATAATTTCTATTATTTGATGAGATTACATTTTGGTGGGATTATATTAAGGTAGAAAGTCCAGAAAAATGTTTGAAGTATTTGAAAAAGTGATTAGAGGAGAGACAGTAGCTAGGGAGCAGGTGTCAGCTATAAAGAAGAAGGAATAATAAGTTAATCTAAATAATGTAAAAAGCAAAAGAGGAAGAGGGAACATTTTGGTTGTTACTGGGGGAAAATAGTGAGGAAGGGGAGATAGGAGAGCCCATAACCTAGGTATAAATGAAGCAACTATAAGATCAAAACATCTCGAACCCTTGTATAGTTGTTTCCCACCATCATCTAGGCAAAATAATAAACTAATGCAGGAGAGACCTTTCAATGTATAAGTTATATGAATAGATATGTGTATGTGTGTGTGTGTGCGTGCGCGTGTGTGTGAATATTCAAATATATCTTTGCAGTGAGAATATACACAACCATACGCACTCACATAAACACAAAATCATGTATAATGAAGGTGAATAACAATACAATAAAAATGTTGTGTGGAAAACCTGAAAAATGTTAAATTTTAAAAGTTAAAAAAAATGAGAATATGAAGGGGAAAAGAAAAGAAAAATTGAAAAAATCTTAATGAGTAATAAAGGCCTTGTTTTCACTGTGGTGGTCAAATCTGTTGGCAGGAATGGATTTTCAGTCTTTTTTTCCGACTGTCCATGTGTTCCCTGCCTAGCAGCCAGCTGGGTGTAGTATTTCTCAGCCTCCAATCTCCCTATATTAAGTGGGTTAGCACCGGGAGTGCTGATGAATTGTGTAATCCTATAGTGGGAATGATGTAAATTTCTAGATGGGGGTTTCTAGTTGTTGGAGTTTGGACTTCCATGAGTTTTGGAACTCGGCTGGTGAGATTTGGTCCACTGCCCTTATTGGTGTGGAGCTTCTTGCCTATCTCTGCTAGGTTTCTGGATCTTTGGGGCTTATGAACTAATCCACTTTTATGGCACAGAGACTAAGCTTCTACCAGTTTCACCTTCATCACTGTGGATGTGTATTACCAAATACCTACCCTGGAGCACAAATGTGGTTTTGAGGCCACAGTAAGACTCTTCGCAAAAGCTTTTATGGGACACCAGCTATTATGGGATTTTTATCCCTTGGGGTTCAGAGGCTGAATGTTTTAGGTGAAGTGTTCTTGCTGTTTCAATCTCTCTGGCTCGGCCACCCTCTGGGAAATTTTTTTGTCAGCTGCTGGGAACTTCCTTTATGAGTTCCCAATTTGCCCCATCACTGTTCAGGAGTGTGCAAGGTGGAGCAGGGGGCAGGTAGCCTTCAGCACCAGACAACACTTTCCTCACCAGCCAGCATGTTCCACGCTCGGAGGGTTTTGTAGCAGCGCTTGCGGAGGGCTGTCCACCCCTGCAGAACGCTTTTCTCCATAGACCACTATGAACTGGTTTTCACTGGGACGCTTACCTGCCCCAAAATCATCCACTAAAATCAGCCTACCTCTGTAAATCACAGGCTGCCCTAAGTCTGTTTTTCTTTCTTTCTTTCTATTTAATTTCTTTATCTGCCAGACACAAGTCTTTTGTCTACACCTTGCTCTGCGCTGCTGGTGGCAGGAACTGATGTTTTTCAAGGTATTTTTCTTATGCTCAAGTTATCAACTTCCTGAAGCTCCACGAATTTTTTTTTTTTTTTTTTTTTTTTTTACAGTTCCGAATTGTTTCAATGAGGTTATTTTGTTACTCATCTCACTGAGGAACAGTCTGTAGGTGCGGAAGAGCTGCTGAACCGTACTTCTCTCTTCTCCATCATCTTTCTTCTCTCTTGTCTTTTTTCTTTTTCTTTTCCTTTTTTTTCTTTTTGTATTTTTAAAGCTACAAAAAGCTTTCTTGGGGGGAATAAATTTTTGGTTTTCTCTAACATTTGAATTTTGTTGGGATCAATAATAATATATTTTGAGAAAAAAATCTATGTGAAATTAAACATACACAATGGTAATTTAAATGCTTTTGAAGTAACATTACCTTGTATTGACCTACAGATTGTATGATCAAATTAATCTTTTACTACACTGATTCATTAATAGATATGAGTGAGATTTTGGTCACTAGAAATCATTTATCTTCAAGCTAGACAGATTGTAAAGTGCACAAATATGTCCTATTGATCCCCAGGGGAATCTCAAATTTCCCCCGGGCCTAAACCTCTAAATCTAATAGCCATTATTATACCACCTGAAATGAGGATAAGTTTGATGGAAGTGAAATGCTTAAAAAATGTCTTAAATGCCCCATAAATCAATAAATTAAACATCAATTAATCCTTAAGATTTAGAGATAAAATAAGATGAGAGGGCAGAGTGGAGATAACAATAGATTAACAAGTACCATAATATATGTTATAATAAAGATTTATGTAATGAGGGAACTAATAATAAGGCAATGGGAATATCTTTCAAAACAAACAGTTTCAGAACCACTCTACTTACATTATCTCTGTAAGACAAAGGAGTTAAGCAATAGGGTTAAGGGTACTAGGAGAGGAGAATACACTAGAAATATTTTATTAAAACTTGAGAACATAAAATTATAAACATTTTTAGGATAAATAAAAACAAGAACTAATTCTGAAATAATTTTTAGAGCTATAATCAACATGATGTAAAAATTAATCATGGAGAATAATAAAGAAGAAAATAATAATTTACTTCTATACCCATGAAAACCGAATAATACGTTTTAAGTCAATTTTGGAAAGCTATCAACTTATTTTTTAAAATGGTTACAATGGATTTACCCAGTGAACAAAAGAAGCTTTAAATATAAAAATATCAGTATTTTTCACCACATTAGCAGATTAAGAGTAAAATTATCATCTCAACAGATATATTTAAATTGATTGTTTAAAAAGTAGATATCTATCCATAGCTAACACTCTTAGGAAACTATAAATAGAAGCAAACTGAGTCTGATAAAGGTTATCTGTCAATAATTAGTGGCTAAAGCACTCATAAAGAAGAGCTCTAAAGAACATTACTTTAAAAATGGGATGAACACAGACATCACTACCTATCCAGTTTTGTCTGAGAATCATGATAGAGAACTAGATTAAATAAAGGCATAATTAAAGTCATGAGAAATTAGGAAAAAATAATCAAACTACCATTACCTAAGTGGGACTAGAAAAATAGCAGAAATTAATGAGTTGAAAAACTTTGTTGGTTATAAGTTTAATTTAAAAATTTATACTCCAAAGCAATAAATGTTAGCCAGGATATTTCTTAAAGGAAATTATTTATGGTATCATAAAAATATAGGATGTATTGAATACATTTAATCAAAATATAAATGAAAATCATAAAATCTGCTAAAAGACATGAAAATCTACAGGTAAGAAAAGAAAACTATACTCATGGATAAAATTACTCAGTTTTTTTTAAAAAGTAAGAAATGCAATGTCCGCTTTTCACAAATAAATCTATACATTTGTAGAGCTGAAAAGTGTGATACCATTGCTTGTCATTAAGAATCATGACTGATATTCCTGTTATAAAGACAGATTAACAAGAAAAAAATCATAACAGATTTAATCAAATAGGACATGGGAGACTTTGGAAATGAAGACTAAAAGATCTAGAGAAAATTTTCTTTTAAGCTTAGGTTGGATGAAAACTGGACTGCCTCCTAGGTATGTGATTGGGAGAAAAGGATTTGACCTAAAGGTAATTGATAAGAGGAAAACCCACCAAGTCCTGGTTATTTGACTTTTTTTTGGCATTCCTTCCTCCTAGGTATAAGGCAGGACCCCTTTTGAAAAGAGGATTTTATGATAGATTATTAGACAAGTACGTCAGAGAATTCCTTTTGGCCAGCTGTTACACAGAAATGCAGGGAAATATTACAGCAATATTTCTAGATTTTATGGTTGGCTCAAGGGTATTGGGGTTGTAATTTCTATAACCTACCGAGGAAGAGAATTTTTATTTCTATGGCATGCCTTGGGGACAATAAGGGGAGCAAAAGAAAGGACAGGAGAATGTTGGAAAGAGACTCTTCTTCTGAGGGTCTTTTAATATACTTCAGCTCATAGTACTCTGCATGCCAAAGCATCAGACTTTGGAATATCATTTTCTAAGCCCTAACATATTCTAATGAATTTTCAAATATGATTTTGACCAGAAATTAATAGGTAATTTTAAAAATTTAATGAATAATTTAGAATTTTAAAACCAATGAGGTATTTTCAAGACTTATTTTAAAGTTAGAGTACTTATTAAGAGTGATAAGATGGTGCAAGAATAAACAAAAGACCGATACTATAAAATATTCTGAAAGAGAAATCCACTCAAATAAAAGCTAACTTTATGACAGAGGTGGTGTTGCAGATTATTATTAATTTTTTAATAGGTGATAATGTGACAAATGGTTATTCATATTAGAAAACATAAAACTGAGTCCCCATCCTATAACATGTACAGAAATCAATTCTGGGCAAAGTAATTCTTTAAAAAATAAAACTCAAAAACTTTTAGAATATAATAATGAAAATATATTTACAACAGTGCATCATGGAGGGGTTTTTCAATCAAGTCTCCCAAAACAAATATTATAAAGGATAAGGTAGGCAAAATTTTCTGCAGTAAGAATGAAAATTATTATAGAAAAAAATGAAAAGGCACCTAAAAATGAAAATAAAATCTATAGGCCCAAACGGACTGGTATCCTACGTAGAAACTAATGTAAATTTAAAAGTAACTCACTGAAAATATCTTAAATGATATAGAGAGCAATTCAAAGAGGAATTCTGCAAAACAAATAAATGTTGAACAGATGCCTAACTACTTTGATAATCAGGAAAATACAAATTGAAATAGCAAGGTGAATTGCTGTGAAGACAGTTGAATAGAAATGCCCAATTCTTGCTTCCTCTTTCACAGTAGAACCAGAAAAAAATGAATACATTTTTAAAGTAGGTGACACAGGATCCCAGAAAAGAAGACATGAAAACCTTGTAGGACAAGAAGACATTGATAGTGGCATAGAGAGTAAAAAGAAGTGATCAGCAATGGCAACCCTGGTCCCCTAGCTAGGGAAGCCTCCCATTGCAGAAGAAAGAGTGAATGCAAAAATCTCGTGGACCTCACCACTGCAGAGGTCAGCAACCCTAGTGACAGGGAAGTTCCACAGATTTCACAAGCTTGGAACCAAGTGAGGGGAGCTAACTGGAGTCTCTTATACTATACTTACACTATATAGCTTTGCTTCAGAGAAAAAATTTCATTACTTCCTTTTCAACCTCCAGAACATAGGATGTTTCAATTTATTGGAGGTAGAGCCAAATTGTTAGAACACAGTTGGCCCCAGCATATAGAACCTGAAAATGTCCATTCCATGTTCCACACCATACTCTCTCCATTGTTGCTGCTATCATTCCACACACTTCTCATGTCTCTGCTCAACCTGAGCATACACATACCATGTTCCCTACTAGTTCAGCTGCTGAGTAAACATCCAACATGCTCCATGTTTCTGATGCCACCACTCCCATTGCTGGAACGACCACACATAGGCACCCCATCTCCACTACTATTCATACCACACTTACCTCCCTCTCTCCCCATGTGGCCCCCAGAGACAGAGGGATCCATGACCCTTCTACCACACATTATGTATAGCAAAATCCATTTATTACAGCTGAAGAAGCTATAAAGAGACTACGTTATGCCACCTAACTGTAACCAAAGGCAATGCAGGCCACAAAACTGACACCCAGAGGCACATTTTTAGGAAAAGTCATTTATTTGAAAAATAGCTTATAAAAGTAGTAGAAAAATGGATCCACTAGAGGCATAAATCTTAACATAGGGATACTAGAAACATGAAAAAACAAGGCAAAAGTATGTCTCCAAAGGAACTCAGGAACATTGTGTCTCCAAAGATCTAGCAACAGACTGAAAATAAAAGAATATTGATGAGATGCCTGATAAAGAATTCAAAGAACCATTATAAGGAAACTCAATGAGATTCCAGAGAATCAGAAAGGTAAATGAACTTAGAAAAAAACAGTTCATGATATGAATAAGAAATTCAGTAAAGTAACAGTGATCTTGAAAAAGAATCGAACAAAAATCTTGTAAATGAAAAACTCAATGAGTCAAATAAAAAATATAGCTGAAAGTCTCAGCAACAGATTAAATCAAGTAAAAGAAAGGATATTTAAAGCTGAAGTCCTTTGAAATATCTAGGTATTTTTAAAACAAAACAAAGAAATGAAGACAATGTCCCACACATATGGAACATAAAAGTGAAGACAAGGGAAATGTATGGAAAACCTGTTAAATTAAATAATAGCTGAAATTTTTCCCAATCTTAGGAAAGATATGGATATCCAGACAAAAAAAGGCTCATAGGATCTCAAATAGACATATACAGGAAATTATATTATATTATAGTCCAACTGTCAAAACTAAAAAACAGAGAGAAGACTCTTAAAAGACAGCAGAAGAAAAGTGGAAAGTCACATTTAGGAGAACTCCCATTAGACCAACAGCATATTTCAAAAGAAACCTTACCAGAAGGGAACAGAATAACATATTCTAACCTTTCAAAGAACAACCCCCATATACACGCATAGATGCTAAAAAACCACAGACAACAAAAATCTTCCAAGAATACTATGCCTAGCAAAGTTATTCTTTAGAAATGAAAAAGAAATAATCATTTTCCAAAACAAGCAAAACTTGAAGAAATTTG
Organism: Geosciurus inauris; assembly: GCA_004024805.1. NCBI lineage: Eukaryota > Metazoa > Chordata > Mammalia > Rodentia > Sciuridae > Geosciurus > Geosciurus inauris. The sequence goes on along the minus strand of PVHX01014064.1, from coordinate 25,925 downwards.
TCATTCACAAAAGATAAAATCCTAAGATATCATTCCCTGCACAATCATAGCCTTTAAAACATCAGTCAATACCAAAAGATGGGGAGTATCTATTAGAATTCACACAGCAAATGATAGTGTTCTATATTCATCATCTCAGGGTGTTATGACAAAATACCACAGAATAAATGGATTCAACCACAGTCATTTATTTCTCCCATTTATTTCTGGAATCTGATAAGTGTAAGATCAAGATACCAGTTGCTTTAATTCATAGTGAGGACCCTCTTTCTTGCTTACAAAAAAGCTACATTTTCAGTGCATTCTTTCATAGCAATAGGAAAAGAGTTCTAATGTCTCTTCTTATAAGGGCACTAACCTATCATGAGCTTCAGTGGGTGAATTTGGGAGACACAGAATTAAGATCATTTTATGAATATATATTTAAGCAGTTTGAGAGCACTATGACAATGTCTGATATAGTTGATGGAATATATCTATCCCACTTAGCAAATTAATCATAGAGAAAATTTTTCAAATATATACACAAAGAGAAAAGGGCATCACATGAAATAAGGAAAATGATGGATATAGCATAAATCTTTATTAATAGTAAAAAAAAGAAAAACAAACCATAAGATGTTTAAGCAATCTAACACAATCTCAGTGTTACCTAAGGGTGAATACAGAACCATTGTAGTAAGCCACTGACTTAAATAATTTGCTATTTCTAAATATATACAATATTGAAGTCGACTCGGTATAATTTATTTTTCAGTTTATTAGATACAAAACCAGGCAATATTGTCTGTAACATATAGCAGAGCTATCTTTTGTTGTTGAAGCACTGAGCTACTATAAATCCTTTTCAAAGAAATACTCCTATTCAAGTGTTGAATAGGTGACATTGTGTGAACATGCCCTTTGAATCAGATCCTGTAACCTCATAAGGAATTTTGATAAGTCTATGAGTAACATTGAATGTGGGATTTTTTTGCTGACAAAGCATATATAATACTAGATGGCCTAGATGATGAATGAATGTTCTCTTCTCAGCTTACACCAGGGCATACAAGCACACATACACACACAGAGTCTGCCCGCCCCTCCTCCCCCAATGAGCCAAAAAGAAACTTTAGTGGTAAATACATGTACAAGTATGCAAAATGAAGAAAATCAAAAGTGATCAGTACAAGCAAGTATCTGAATGAAAAAGGACAGTTTTGCTTGCATCCCATTTTCCAGCAACTCCACCTGGTGTGCCAACCTTAGCATATCAAATAAGCAGACTACCTTTTGAAGAGGGTAGAAGTCTTATTTTACTCCAAGAGTAAAGCAATTTTATATCTGCTCTAAGAGTGGATTAAGTAGTTACAGACAATTGTTAAGCTACTAAAATAATCATGAAGAAGAATGGATAGAAGAACAGATCCTTGCAACAAACTCATGTTAATTAACCTTGCAGCTGGGAGATCAATTTGCATAGAGAGTCTTTGAATCCTGTCAGGTATGAATTGAACCACTGAACTGCTACATTTGATAATCCAGCCATTGAGGTTTTTTTTCTCCCCACAAAGATGTGTTTTCAGCCTAACAGACAGCTTTCTTCATATAAAAGTACTCATTTCTAATTAATTTTCTACTATATTTAACACACGCAAATTTGTGACTTTCAAGAAATTAACAAAACATCAAAAACACAGACATTATTAATTATATATATGAAAGAAGAAACATTTTGGGTACCACTAGGTTTAGGCTTAGTTCTCAAAATCTGAAAACTTGAGAAGTAAGTATCCTGGGACACTTAGAGATGAGAGATGAAAGTTAGCTAATGGTAATGAGACAATATTATAAAAGGCTTTTCTAGTATCCGTGCATTTAAAGTTCTCAATAGTATTTGAAGTAGACAATATGGCTTTTCTCATTTTATACAGAGGGAAACTGAGGTCAAGAGACCAATGATATATTGACCAAAGTCACTCTTTTAAGAACATGGCCTGCTCAGAATTTGAATCCAGATAGCCTGATTCTCAACATATTTCCATATTCACTTTTATCTTGCCCTCCTAAAATGTCAACATGGCCTCTCCTAAGGTGTAAGTTTCTTTCCATTTAATCTCATTAAGTTAAATAACAGCAACAACAACAACAACAAAATCTTAGTATGGGTTTGTAGCACTTAGTAATATTTATAATTAAAATAATTGTCTATTTCTAGATTTTAAAAATTTAAAAGATCAAGAGAGATAATAGGGAAAAAGAATATAGAAAATAATTAAGAAAAAATAAGAAATTGAGTGGAACTCTATTAAAGGTTAGCAATGTTATAAAAACTATGACAAAAGTAGAATTTCACAAACATTATTCAATAAAATTTTAAATATTTAGAATTGAGAATTATACAAAATGACAGATCAACTCATTTGTGTAGAACATGTAAATCTACTTTTTTATCAATATTTCGATAAGATATATATATTTTTTTGAGTCTGGGGCTACTTATTGGGATGCTAATCATCCTTCTGGAATAACTAAACCTGGCCCCCAAAATACAAAACCTTCTAGAATTTTTTAATTTTTGAGAGAATTCCCCATAGATTCAATCCCACTGAATTCAACTTGTTTTTATTAAACTTTTTACATTGTCAATTTTATTTTCATCAAATTAACAAATATTGTCACATTTACATTGTAGGAGCACTCCCTATGCCTTCAACCCCTCCCTTCCCTTTTTTCCTATTCTCCTCATTGGTTGTAACCTCAGGGCCGTGATTGGTCTGAGGACCCTATATAAGCCTCTGTATTTCCTGGATTAAACGGGCTCTGCGTCTCCTTCTGGCAGAGCAGTCTTACCTACCTCCGGAGTCTGGGTGGAGTGACTCTGCGGACCATCACCCCTAACTTTGTCCTGGGAGACCCCACTTCGTCTTCTCCGAAGACCCCTTTTCGTCTCTCAGGACCCCAATTCGTCGAGGAGACCCATGAGGCCCGACCCCAAACAATATCTGGTGCCCAATGTGCTCTGGGGCTTTCTCGACCCCATTGGTGAGTGATTTCATGGCGGTCCCTCTGTCTGTCTTGCTGGTGAAGGTAACACCAGCGTTTTTTGTGATTGTCTTATGTGTTTGTTTGTTTTTGTGTGATATAATTAGGTCAGGTGACACTAATTCTAAACTAATTCTAAATGGTTTCGCAGTAGCACATGGGGCGCTTCACGTGCCAGTAGCGCGGCCCCGCCACACCGGCCTGCTTCACAAGCGCCTCCGGTGGTCCTGCCCATACCCGCCCTGTGAGGGCGGGCCCCACCTTGAGATTAGGCATGCTTTTGGACTTAAGCCAGCAAACACTGTCCACACTGCCTTATCGTGCTGCCTTAAAGTGCCCCGTGGTGATTTTCTTTCTGAGTCTAGTAGAGAAAGGTGAAATTGTCAAGCTCTCTGTGTCCACACCTCCTCTGGCCAAGGCCACACCCTCTTTCCTCTGGTAAATTGCCTAATACTGCAGGTGGCCCATCCCTAGTGCTCGCTCCACAAACCTAATGTCTCCATCCCCATTCCTTCAACATGGGAAACCTATTCTCCTGGGTCCTTTCCTTCTTCATGGAGGATGAAGACAACCTCAATGAGGCTGTTCCCACAGCACCCCCCAAAACCAATCACATAGTCCTAATAGTTCGTCCTCAACTTCCTGTGAACACTCCCTTCCTGGAGATTCTCCTCCCTCCAAACCCCCCTCCTATTTATCCCGCTCTGCCTTCAGCGCCCCCTGCAGTCACTCCTCCTCCTCTCTGCTTTGCTTCTTCTGCTTGCGACCCATTCACTCATCTCTCTCCTTCCAACCCTCTTCGCCTGACCCCACCCGCCACTCACCCCACTGCCAACCCCGCCACCCAGGCTTTCATGGTTAATCTTCAGGCAGATGCCAATGTACGTCCCTGGATCCCCACTCCAGTTTCTGAGCTTACTCAGCTACATAAGGCCTGTCAAGACGCTGGTCCTTCCTCTCCCTTTTTTCTACAACTTCTAGAGTCCTAGTCCTCCTCTCTTCAAACTCCCTTTGATTGGTTTTCTCTTCTCAAGGCAGTTTTTTCCACTTCCCAATACCTTCAATGAAAAGCTTCTTACCTAGAACTTGTAGAAGAACGGGCTCATCACAATATAACACAAGGTCTTAATTTTTCTATGGATATGTTATCTGGCAGGGGTGACTTTACATCCCCCCACTCTCAGGCACTTGTTGGTAATCTTATTTACTTTGAGTAAGTCAAAGACAGTGCCCTTAGAGCCCTTCCACTCCTCAGGAACTTTTCAAAATAAGAAACCTGACACCATAGTTGTACCCTTTCACCAGGAACAAATTGCCTTCCTCTTACAAACTTCTGTAGACTTCCAGATAATGATGGAGGGATTTCCTGGATCACTATCTTCCCATCTCCCTCCTCCTACCACAAGGAGTCAACCCCCATAGGCTACCGCCCAACTCCCTCTGGCAGATGGATATTACTCATGTCCCTACCTTTGGGAAATGTAAATTTGTACATGTGATAATTGACAAATATTCCTCCCTTGTATACGCTACTGACCTTACAGGGGAAAAAGCAACCCATGTAATTAAGGCTCTAAAGCAAGCAATGCTATTCATGAGTGTCTCATGGCCAATCAAAACAGATAATGGCCCGGCCTATATCTCTCTCAGATTGAAGGAATTTTTGACTTCCTGGGAAATTTCCCATACCAAAGGGATTCCCTATCACCCTCAGGGACAAGCAGTCATTGAGAGAATTAATCGCACTCTAAAGGAGATGCTTCAAAAATTTGATTCTACAGAGAAGGACCCTTCTTTGAGATTGTCAGATGCTTTATTTACTCTAAGTTACCTCACTTTTGACAAACAAGGCCTCAATGCAGCAATCCGACACTGGGGTCCATTTACCTTCCCTACCCCTCTTCCCTCGGTGCAATGGAAAGATCCCTTAGCCCTTCAGTGGAAAGGCCTAGACCCTTTGCTCACACAAGGGTGCGAGGCTATGCTTGTATCCACCCCCCCCCACCAGAGTCTAAGGCCCTTTGGATCCCAGCCAGGAATATTCGTCCAAGCCTCTCTCAAGAAGATAGTCTGCCCTACCTGAAGTAAGAAGCCCCTTTTGTGAGTTTCTAAATTAAAGCTATTTTTTTTTTTTTGACCCTTATTGGGTTATCATTGGGCTCAGTGTTCTAAGCCTTTTTCTGGTTCTTTTCTTTGTTAAACTAAATAAGTTCTCAGTTTATATCGTTAAGGAATCACAGAAATACTCATGGATCGCAGCCCTCGAGAATATGTTAGAAGTTTGTCCACCTCATCTTCACTGGAAACACAAGACTTTGCAGCTTCGGCCGATCCTAACCCCTTCCCTTCTAACCCCTCCCGACCCCATCACCCCTTATATTGGGAGAGAGCTCATTTTTGGGCACGTGCAAACAGGCTGGCCAGCCAATGATGGATAAGATGCCCAGAGGGGCACAACCTAAGCCAGGCACAGTCTTGTTTGCCCCTTCTTTTGCTCTGTCCTTAAAGCCACATATATCTAGCTTTAAGTATCTATACCAACTAGGCTAGCAAATTTCTCTGTAGTAAAAGGGAAAGAATTCTACACATTAAAAAAGAAAGAAAAAAATTCACAGCAAAGATTCAAACTTGCCAGATATGTCCATTGTGCTAAATGTCTTTTCATTTCCTTCAGGACAAAGAATCTTCATGTGGTGTTACAAATCAGCTTTCTGACATGAAATCTAAGAGGATGATTCCAACATAATCCAGGTGAGCAGAGTGACAATTCAAGAAGAAACTGAGCAACACATTTGCAAAGTACTTCAGGTACAGAGTGGAAGTACTAGCATTCTACTATGAGAATTCTACTATGAGAAGACAGAAAAAGCACTTAGGTGAGCCAGGAGGAGATGTGCTCAACAGGCAGAGAAGGATATAACATACCAAATAATCTTCTAAAAACATTAATTAATGTTAATTAATTAAATTGTTAAATTTCAATCAAATATAGAACCCATGATATAAGACATGAATGATGAAAGAATATGAATGGAAACTAAAAATGAGATGTCTGAATGAGAAATAGGAATTCATAAGAGAAATAGACATAAGAAAAGCTTAAAAATTTAAAAAAATCTGATGAGTTAATAAGTCTGATTTAATAGATATTTTTAAGCCCTATGTTCCATGAAATCATCTTCTATTAAAGCCAATTTTTGAATATTTATAAAAACTAACCTCATAGTAAGACAAAGAAATCTACAGGGCAAAATAAACATAGAGAAAGCATACATAGTACTCAAACAATCTTGATCCAAATGCAATAAAATAGCAACAAAAACAATAACAGCACCACCAAAACAAATAAACAAAAAATGACACAGTAGATTAAAAAATCATTTTATATAAAAATCCTAGGGTATTTAAAATAACAAAAGAGTATTATAAAATCATATTTTTGTAATTCAAAATATTTTATTAAGCAAGGAAAGTTACAATAAAATTATTTCATTGCTCTAGAATAAATTTGATTCAACAAATTCAAGAAAGATAAACAAAAGAAAACAAGGATTAAGATATTAATAATAAATGAAAAGTTACTTTTAAATAGTAAGGGCATGAATAAACACTTTGAATTAGCAATAAAATAGCTAAGTTGAATTAGATAACACAAATAGAGAAAAATCTACACATATACTGCTAGAGGGAAGAGTCAGGCACAAGCAAAAAAGAAAGAAAAAAAAAGCAGTGTAAATAATCAAAATATATTTCCCTATGTAAAACTGTGATAAATTAGAAAATCCTAATGCAATAGATAATTGCAAGGCAAAGAAAGTGATCAGATTTGGTCTCCAAAAAGTAGTATATGAATAGGTGAATGGTCATGTAAAAGAATCAAAAAAATATTAAATAATTCTTCACAAAAAGTCAGTCAAATGGTGAATTTCAATTTCTACTTCCACATATAAGGAAAGTAAAGGTCAACACCCTATCCTAGCAAGTAAAAAGCTAAACAGACTGAAAAATCAGCCACCTTTCTGGGACTCATAAGAAGTGTGAGGACACAGAGCAAACTTCTGACCTCAAGATTTGAAAGATAAACAGGAAAATGCAGTGAGTCAGGGCTTACTGGAGCAGAGGCTCAGGAGCAAAAATATGAAAACCAGTACCTCACTAGGAAAACCTGAACTGCAACTGAGGAATTGCTGGGGACTCCAAACGGCCCGCGCTGAGTTATAAACCTCCAGGGGGACACAGTCATAGAGCAGCAACCACGCTTCTGTGAGTTTTACTGTAGGAGTGTGAACAGATTCTCACAGTAAATATCAGAGAAAAACTCCCATGTAGTTCTGGCAATGGAGTATAAAAGGAGCCATTTCTAACATAGCAGAGCACTCTGTTCTGTTTGAAAAGGCCTGTCCTCAGGAAAAACCATTTAACCAGAATTGACTGGCTGGGCTGTTATCAGAGCCCTGAATACATGTGGTGAGGAAGATGTCCATCTTCAGTCAGCATTAGCCTTTCAGGAGGTTAAAGGGAGATGCCCAACTCCAACTTGTTAGGTAGCAGTTAGAATGAGCAGTCGGTGAGGAGTTAAAGAAAATAGTGTAGAACCAATCAATTAATCAACGCCCCTGCCTCAGTGGCACTACAAGGTCTGAAAAGAGCTCTTTCAGGGCCCTTGCCTGATCACAGCCCTAGAAACTATTCCTCTTACGACAGGAAGAACATTAATAAAATCTAAGGTAAAATCCAAAGGCAGGGATATGTTTGTTCAAAAGGGCCTAACTGCTAAAACATTTAAAACAGGACCCAACACAAGCAACACAGATGAGAGATTTCTGCACCTAGGAGAGCAGCATCATTTAAAAATGGATCCCATCAACCATAAATTCTGAAAATAAGTTCCAAGTGGAACCTGTCAGCCACTCCAAGATGACCACAAGCTGTCCTTAGGTGGTTAGCTAATATAGAATGTCAACCCAGAACTGGGAGTGATACTTGGGTGGGACACAAAGGAGTGAGTGTTGCTCTCCTCTATGAGGGTTCCCACTCTTTCCCTTCAAGTCTTGAGTCTTGCTTGAAATTATCTCATGCAAGAGCACAAAAGCTGCCAACACAGCACAATCTAGGCAGAAGTAGAGTGTTATTTTTAAGTCAGGTATCATCTTACGTCTGTCATCACGACCCACTCTAGCCTACTCTCTCACCCAATGGGAAGAAGACTGCAAAATACTCATGAAATTCACAGTCCAGAAGCCTAGTATTCATTAAATAAGTTCTAATCACAGAACTATAGCATACTTCTCTTCCCACCACAGCTCACCATCGCACTACTAAAGGCCTAATTACAACTTATCTGGCCATCAAGGAAAAATTATAAGGCATTCCAAAAGATAAAAAGCATAATTTGAAGAGATGGAACCATACATGGCTAGAAGTTTGGAATGATGAGACTGGTAATTTAACACAACTAGGATTAAAATGCTACAGTCTCTAATGGATAAACTAAATATCATGCAAAAATAGATGGAAAATGTAAGCAAAGAGATAGAAATTTTAAGAAAAAATGGAATAGAAATGCTGGAGATCAAAAGCACAAAATAAATAATGGCTTTAATGATCATATTAGTATACTGGACACATCTGCAGAAAGAATCTCTGAGATTGAAGATATTTCAGTAGAAAAAATATTGGTCTATATCCCTAGCCCTTTTCCAATTTGTTCTTTCTTTGAGACAGGGTATTGCTCAGTTGGCTTGGCTGCCAAAAATTTACAATCTTCCTGCCTTGGTCTCCTGAGTTGCTGAGATTATAGGTGTGCATCACCACATCACCACTTGAAGACTGAAAAGCAAAATGAACATGGACTCAAAAAAATTTTTTTTTAAATTTATATGTGTGTTTGTGTATGTGTGTGTATAAAGAATAATGGAGAATTGTGCGACCACTACACAAAGAAATGTATACTGGGAATAGAAGAAGAAATATAGTATTGAAAAGACAGAATATTTGTAATAATGATTTCCCCAGTGTAAGCTAGGTGTGGTAGATAGCAGGCGCCAATACACACTCTAGAAATCTCAGAGAACACTAAATATAAATTAAAATATAGATGGGGGATGGGTGAACTACATCTATGAATACCATTCTCAAATTATGAAAAAATAATAAAAATTTTACAGAAAAATAATTACATAGAAAAAACTCTGAAAGAAGGCAGGCCAAAATAAAACTTATGGAGGAACAAAGATTAGAAGTAAATCTTACTTCTCATTTAAATCTTACTTTTCAGAATTCACATGAAGCATAAGAAAGTCAAATATTATTTTTAAAGTTTCAAAAGAAAAAAAATTAACCTAGAATTCTGTACTCTAAAATTATCCTTCAAGAATGAAAAAAAAGTAATAATCTTGAATTCATAAAAAAGGAAATTAAGGAGAAAAAAAGACTTTCTCAAACAAATATTAAGGAAATTTGTTGCCAACCAAACTGTCTTTCAAGAAATGTTTAAAAATTATTTAGAGATCAGGCAAATACTATTGGATAAAATCTTGCATAAAGAAAAGAGGAATGCATAAAGAAAAGAGGAACCTAGAAAAAGAAAAAACTGACAAATTTAAAAATTTAATTTTTCATACACTCATTTCATCCAACAAATACCATTTTGTTCAAAAATAACAAAAACATATTGAATGATCAATATTAATGTATATATCATATAAAACATATGCACACTTATGTATAATTTTATATGTAAAGGAAAAGATTCACAGTAATGATTTAAGGGACAGAAGTAAGAAATGAGTATTTTTATTATAAGATACACTGTGAAATGTTATAGTATTATTTGAAAATGGACTGGGTTAATTGCAAGTGCATGTTTCAAATTCTAGAGCAACCACTAAAAATGTTTTGTTTTTTTAAACAAGATATAACTGACATGATGAGAAAGGAGAGAACACCAAGGCACAATTCATGAAAGAAATCATTGGTAAGCTGGACTTCATTAAAAATAAAAACTTGTGCTCTGTGAAAGACAAAGTCAGGTGAATGAGAAAGCAAGCCAGACTCTAAAAGAAAATATTTGCAAAAGACCTCCAATAAAGGGCTATTATCCAAAGTATACAAAAAACTCTAAAACTTCACCAGTAAGAAAACAAACAACCCAGTTGAAAAAATGAACCAAAGATCTTAACAGACACCTCACTGAAGAAGATATACAGATGGCAAATAAGCACATGAAAAAATGTTTCACATCATGTGCTCAGGGAAAAGCAAATTAAAACAATGAGAAACCACTGCACATGCTTTTGAATGACTGAAATTGGAGCACTAACACCTCCAAATGCTGGTGAGGATGTGGAGCCACAGCAACTGATTCATTCTTGTAGTCTCGCTGCTGATCTCTGTTGTTGTAAACTAAAATGATAGTTTAGAAGATAGTTTGGAGGATTCTTACAAAACATTCTCTTGCCACATGATCCATCAATCACATTCCTTAGTGTGTGTCTTCAAAAGAGTTGAAAACTTATGTCCACATAAAAACCTGCACAGATGTTTGCTGTAACTTTATAATTGCCAAAGCTTGGAAGAAACAAAAATTCTTCAGTAGATAAATGGATAAATATACTGCTACCTCCGGAAAATAGAATATCAATAAAAAGAAATGAGCTATCATGCTATGGAAACACATGGAGGGATCTTAAATGCATTATTAATAAGTGTAAGAAGCCAATCTGAATAGTCTACATTCCAACTGCGATGACATTCTGAAAAGGCAAAATTTTAAAGACAGTAAATATATCAGTGGTGTCAGGAGTTGGGCGTAGGAGAGGAATGGATAAGCAAAGCACAGAGGATTTTTAGGAAAGGAAAAATTCTCTGTATGTTACTATAATGATGGATACATATCATTATACATTTGTCCAAACCTATAGAATGTACAAATATCAAGCATGAACCTTAAAGTATACACTTGAGATGATTATGATTTGTCAGTGTAGGTTCCTTAATCACAACAAATGTCCTTTGAAACTTTAAAAAGATAACAGAGTGAGATATGCATATGTTGGGACAGGGAACTATCTGAACCTTTTCCCTAGTGTTTTTGTGAATCTAATACTATTCTAAAAAATAAAATTTTTAAAATAATTAGTCAAATATGTGGATTTTCAATTAAGAAATATTTCTAATGCCAAATAAATATTCCTGAACACAGGAAATGGAGCATTCTTGAATTAATTTTATGAAGCTTGTGTTACCCACAGTAGAGTCATGAACAAAACAAGGCAAAGAGAAAGGAAAGGAGGAAAGAAGAAAGAAAGTAATGAAAGAAAGGAGGGAGAGAGGAAGAAAGGAAGGAGGAAAAGGGGAGGGAAGGGAGGGGAGGAAAGGAGGGAGGAATAAAATTTTTAAAAGATCACAAATTAATAGACATTAAAAAAAACTAAATTATGAGCAAGTTCAGTTTAGTAATATATCCACAGGACATGTCATGATTTACTTGTTTGAATATAGGAATGTTTGTTTTAATGTTAAAGACGGTACTCATTTATTTAAAAATATCACAAAGCCAAGGGAGAATGAACTCCAGAGATCAACTTGATAGAAGTTGAGAAGTCATTCAACACACAGAAAAACTTTACAAAGCAATGAAAGAGTACAGCTAAGAGAAAAAGAAGAAAATTTATCTCAATCTTTTGGTTAATAATATTGTTAACTGAAAAATACTTAGAAGAATTTACTGAATTCAGAAACAGCAACAATTACCATAAGTACTACTATTTAATAGTTCTCTGGAAGTTTGCACCAAAGTAAAAAGAAAACAAAAATAAATATAAGGTATAAACACTATAAAGGAAATTAAAATATTGCTGTTTTCAGATAGTTTACTATCATACACCCAAAAAAAAAAATTAAAAGATTTTAACAAATGAGATAATTTTCCAGTTTTATATGTTCTAACTGATGAGTTGTTTTTATGTTTTTAAATGTTCCCTAAAACTTCACTAATTTTTGAATGATTAAGTGAAAAAATATAAAAATCAATGGAAATCCTAAAAATTCCATCAAAAGGACGCTAGTATAATGAAAAGTTTAGGTCATACTCACGGTAGAATTTAGAGGTAATAACTAAATGATTGCACATTTAATTCACTCTTTATAGAACTTTTCAACATTGTCCATTCACATTTTACATGTGCATGCCCCCATCTCGACATACAGATGGATTGAGTATATTCATGTAAGAATTTATACCATGAAGGAACTAGAAAAAAATTTACCTGACCAAAGCATAAATGTGGAGGAAGAATACTTTGAGGAAATCTTAGAGATTTTTATATTCACAAAAGTTTAACCCTTCTATATGTCAAAACATTCCAAAACATTTAAAAGTTTAATAGCAAAAGAAAACATGGAAAAAACATGAGCCTTAATAAGCCGTAATATTACTCTATAAAAATTATAAACTCTAAGTGAAATGACTTAGAAAAAAATGAAATGAGACCAGGAACAGAAATTTCATATAAGGAGAAAAACAGAAACTAGTAATCACGTGAAGTCATGTTCAATTTCATGAATATGGTAAGGAACACAAAGTAAAAATCCTGCTTTCAAACTACAGCATTAACTTCAAATCATTTAAGTTACTGTAAACAAAGGATCGATTTTCACCGTTGTCTGTGAGACTCCCATGTTTAAAAATTGCTGCTTCGTAACAGTATTTAGTGGGAAATAAAGATGTATAGATTAAATGCTAAGTAAAAATTAAATAAGTTGTAAAACAATGTACACAATTTTAATGTTTTCCTATTTGTGTAAACATGGTTTGAAATATTCCTTGGATACATGATAGAGTAGTTTTTTTTAACATTTTCTTTCTTTATTTTTCCAATATGTTGAAGGAAGCTATAGTACATTTTAGTACGAAAAAATATATATAAACCCCTCACAAAAAGCCTGATTGCATGAACCATAAACTAGATCTGGGAATTTGGGAATTGGAAAGGGGAGCCTGAACTACAATCATTACCTGCTTTGTGACCTTTACTTGAATTTGATCGTAGCAACCTTTTCAATGAAGTCTTTCCATAAATTTTATGGAGATTAAGAAAATGAATTTTTTCTTTGAAAAAGTGGAAAAAATATTTATTTTCTTCCAATGTAGGCTAGAATACTACCTATTTTATTACCTGTATAATTATTAGAGAACAATCATATAATTAGGTGAATATTGATTAAGGCATTCTCAAGAAAAATACAATAAAATATTGGAAATATCTGAGAGAGAAATTATTCATATGATCTTGGATAAGTTGTTATATTTTATATTTCTCTGTACTTTAGTGATTTATAAAAATAATCATATATATCATTTAGGTAATTTGTCACTTATGTGTTTCATAATTGTCATTTGTTCAAATTTGTGCCTTTCTGTTCCTCTGTAGACCACTGTACACTTCAATTTCAGTCTAGACTGGTATATTCTAAGAGAATATAATGTAAGTCATAAATGTAATTTTTTATTTTGAGTAGCCACATTAAAGTTTAAAAAGTTAATTTTAATAATATACATATATTTAATCTAATATATATTCAACATATTAGCCTGTAATCAGTTTAAAAAGTAATGAGATACATTACTATTTTTCAGACTAAGTTGTGGAACCTGATGTATATATGACACTTATAGCATATCTTAAGTGAGACCAGGCATAGTCCATGTTTTCAGAGACCACATGTACCTAGTGGCTGCCATATTGGTCATCCCAGCTCTAGAAGTTCTTCCTGTATCTTGACTCTGTTGTTTCTTACAATTCTACTTGAAACTATTTGTTATATAGCTTCATTCCAATGTTCTTCCTCGTAAAGTTCATTTACTTTTCTTTCTTTTTCCATAGCTCTTTTGCACAAAGTTCTCAACTTTTATAAAAAGAGTTTTAATCATCTAGGAGAAAATACAACATAAGAAAATATTAGTTTATCACATTATTCAAAAAAAAAAAAAATCCACAAGGAGTTTCAACCTTACTTTGGAATTTTCTCAGTTCCTGCTATGCCACCAACTCTCTTGCTCCAAATTTCCTCAGTTCGCACTTTCACCCTTTAACTTCCAACTCATGACTCTCTACTCACCAATTAGAAAACACTACCCCTTGTTTGTAGGGGCTGGTCTTGCCACTGAATATTAATCAAAATATTGCTTTGACACTAAGATGTCCAAATGAGACATAAACCTCAGTCTAAAGTCACACTCACTCAGTGTTGGGGTCCCACAAAATAGTCTGGCATAATGAAAGCATTTTAAGTAGGGTCCATTTAATTGTTACCCACCTGCCTACTTATAGTTGTCAAAGCACACACACACACGCACACACACACCCTTCTCACTTCCAAGGACAAACATAACTCTCAGTATGAGGACAATTTAACCCAACTTATAAGAAGGTAAGTTCATATTTGTCTTATATTTGCATGGTTACTATTTAATGATAGAATAAGTACATCACCTCCATAGCATACTTTTCAGATTTTGTCCCCTCAGATCGACTAAGAGGAACAGGATGCCAGTAATACTTACGCTAACAATGGCAGTTTCCTCACCTGATCAAAAACCAGGCCTAAGCTATAAAGACTTTGAATTTTGCTTTGTGTGGTAATGGAAGAGCAATTTTTCTCCTCAGCATATGTCACTTAGGGATTATAATCTACTTACTCCTATTTCATATGTTGATGTGAAAATAAAAAGAAAGAATTGCCAAGTGTCTAATAGCCGGGTTTGGTATGTGGCTGATACTCAGTAAGCCATAGCTTATATATTCTGATGAGAAGAAAGATTATGAGGATGATATGGTCATTGCTTTACTCTATTTACAATCAAAACCTATTGTATCTGTCAGCTTTGCATTATTATAACAAAACACCTGACATGATCAATTTATAAGAAGAAAAGGTTTGTTTTGGCTCCCATTTTTGGAGATTTCAGCTCATGGCCAGGTGGACTCGTTGCTTTTAGGTCAGTGGAGAGGCAATGTGTCATGGCAGAGAACACATGGAACAAGCTGCTTATTTCATGGTTTCTGAAAGTGAGAGAAAAAATGAAGCACTGGGTCCCTATATCCCCTTCAAGGGGATGCTCCCTCTTCAACCCCAGGGCTGTAAACGCCCCAAGTATTCTGTTCATTAATCCCAAAGGAAGAACTTGGACACTCAATAAAGAAGTTTGGGACATTTTATTACTTATGTACTACTCAGCTGCAGCAAGTCAGCATACAATGGAGGGCGGTGCTGCACCAAAAGTAAGTTGCATGCCCACTGTGCAGGAGGCTTTCTTCAGATGTTTTATGAGTACATGGAAAGTGGCCAGCTTTCCTCTCTCCATTTATTTTATTATCACTTTTTTTTTTTTTTTTTTTTTTGCAGTAGGTGGGTACCGAGGATTGAACTCAGGGGCACTTGACCACTGAGCCACATTCTCAACCTTACTTTGTGTTTTATTTAGAGACAGGGTCTCACTGAGTTGCTTAGCACCTCACTTTTGCTGAGGCTGGTTTTGAACTTATGATCCCTCTGCCTAAGGCGTCCAAACTGCTGGGATTACAGGCATGCACCACCATGCCCAGTCATTATCACATTCTTTACAGTTTTTTTAATCTCCATGCATGCCCTCCTAAGTACTGACTAGTGTTTACTTCAACATTCCCACATAACCAGAAGACTCCCAACTAGGTGCCACCTCTAAAAGGTTCTGTCACCTCCCAAAAGCCCCATTGACTGGGTACTAAGCCTTTAACACAGGAACTTTTAGGGGATACTTATCCAAACCACAGCACCTATCTTATTATATTTTTCATAAAATGTACTATAAAAAGGAAAGAATTTGTTGCTCCAGCTTTTGCATTGTCTCTTTATCAAGCATTCTTGGCAGTAAAATTATTTTTCCTGAACAATTTAAAATATTAAATAGTAGGAATATTTTATCATGAAATTTTTTATTCATTTCTATATTTCCCATCATTTTATATTTGAATATGAAAAGTCAAAATATATCATTTTAGTGGTTTTAGTGGGACAAATAAACATTCTAAAAAATAAGTTTATTTGATAGCTTCATATTCTACAATAATTGTATACTACACCCATGACCAATAAACTATACCAATCTCATTTCAGCTTCAGGTAGTTGTAAAAACAAATTAGCTTAGTGAAATAAGGTTTTCTCTGTTTCCTTAAACATTTTATGATTGAGTAGGATCTGTGTTCCTTGATGTAATAAAAAATGAAAGAAATATGTTCAAAAGTAAACTTTTTTAGCTAAAATAAAAATTTATATAATAAAACTTTTCTTAATGTAGCTAATATAAAAGTCAATTATGAATGTTAATTATAATCTAATGCAATGACTAAGAATGCAGATTATGCAAGAAAGAAATTTGGCCACAATTTTAGAAATTATAAGTTTTTCTATAGACCTCTGTCTGTCTCTGTCTCTCTGTCCCTGTCTGTCTGTCTGTCTCTATCCTCCAACAAAGTGTCCTCTTGAAATGCACTTACAAATCACTCCGATTTTAAAATAAGTAAATGAATAAACAAAACTGCTGGATCACCTTTGCCTATATTACTAACCTATTTCTTTCATTTCCTTCCCAGCTATACTGTATTTCCCACTTCCCATTCACTTTGAATCCAATGTACCTCTCATCTTCATCCCAGAGGATAACACTGCACTTTGATAAAACCCCCAGTAAAGTCAAGTGAAATCCATTGTGCATTTTAAGTCTTATCTCACTTTTAGTCTCCATGTGCATTGAACCCTTGACCACAACCAACTTCTTGGTGATGTCTTCTCCTGTCTTATATTCTCCAACCATTTCTCTTGTTCACCCCTCTTCAGTTTTAATAGTCTTCAGTGATCTGTGCCCAGTCAAAACTCTCCATGAGAGATTTCATTAGTTCTCAAGTTTTCTATTTTCAGATATATTGCAATGATTCACAAGTCTATGTCCCGAAGTCATACTTCTCTTGAACTTCAAACCTGCATTTCCAAAACCTTCAGATGTCCCCACTTGTATATTCAACAGGTGAATTCAAGTTCAAGACATCTAAAAAGTAATTCATCATCCTCTACATTTGCCTGCTTCTCTATCTTATAGAATGCCCTGTATTCTCTATCTTGAGGTAGGTACCACCATTCCCAAAGTCAGAAATCTGGGAATCATACTGATTCTCTCTCCTTTAGCCAGTTAATTCTGAAAATGTTTTTTCCTAAAGATACCTAATCAGCATCTTCTGTCTTCATTTTTTTTTCCTTTTACTTTTTTAAAGATTTTCTCATCTTTTGGCTGACTTAACGATTTCTCTAGTTTCCTGAGTCTTCACTGAGACCATTTTTTTGCATCCCACACCCCCTACTACCAAGAAAACACACCCTTTCAATCTATTTTCTTGACAGTAGTAATTTTGTTTTACAAAAATATAAATCAGAGTAAAAGTAGCTTTTACGCTCCTGCTAAAATCCTCCAGCATCTGCAGTTACACTACAAAGCTTTTTGCATAACGTAAGACTTCATGATCTTTACCTTCCCACTAAGATAAGTGCTTCTCCCCCAACCCTGGCTTCTTTCACTTTATACATAAGTGAGATGAAACTTGAAACTACTGTTTTCAATTTTCAAATGTTTTCCTGGACTTTGATATTTTGCTCATGTACCAGACTCTATACTAAGATATCAAATGAGGATATTTTCAATATTAAATCAATCTGTACCTATCATGATTTAGAGCCAAAAATATACACCCATTAGCCAACATATAAAATAATAAATGAAGAGGCATAAATTGTGCAGAAACACAAAGAAAATCAATGAAGGAGGCATTAGGGGAAAATTCACAGAAGATGGGGGACCCCAGTTAAAACTGCAAGGATGACAAATATTTGAAAGCCCGAAGGAAGTTGAGGGGACTTAATTAGGCTTCCTCCAGGAGGAGCAGCACCATTAACAAACACACAAAAGTCACTGTTGCTTGTACAGAAGAACAGAAAGCATTCCAGAAAGTGACAGAAATAAAAGCAACACCAGAAAGCTGAGGGCCTTGAAATTTATACACAGAGTTTACAACAACAACAGCTTACAATTGCTTACAGCAGCCATCCTTTTTTTTTTTTTTTCCCCCCCTCACAGCATTATTGTTTAACTGGTGTTCAGGTCTATGGTCTCTCTGCTGGTCTCGCTTGGGTGCATAATGAAACTGCAGTCAGATTGAGATGAGATTCATCTATCTGAAACCTCCCTGGAAATGGCGGGAAGGCCACACTAGTTGAAACACTGGTATCAAGATGGCTTCACCTCTCCAATTATCATTTCTACAGAGGATCTCTCCAACCAGGTTGTCAGACTTCTTACACGACAGCATGGGCCTCTTAAGAGCCCAAAAGCCAATGCTTCCAGGCTTCTTTAAAATTTAGGTCAAGACTTGGTATGTTGTTCCTTCTGCTGGGTTTGCGTATCAAATCTTATTTCTCCCGTCTTCCAGCATGCTTTCCTGCTACTTGTTCTTATTGTCCCACGATATATGCACAATTACCCTATGGCTTTTGTTGACAGTCTTTACTTTTCCTAAAATGTTCTTTTAAATCTTATCCATTCTTAAAATATTAACTGTGTCAAAGTTCATCCCAAAGACATCATATTCACTGTGGGTTGGGACCACTCAAGGGTGTCAATTTCAGGAAGCATTGTTCATCATGGGCCAGTTTTGTGGTCTAATTGCCACATCAGCACATAAGAAAATTTTAGCAAATATTAGCACATTAATGCTTCACAAAAACATATGAGGACTGAATTATTATTGCATTTGACAGATGGAAAAACTGAGGTTCAGAAATATTAACTTTGGTCTGGCCAAAGTTACACAACTAACAAGTATTAGTATAGGGCTTGTGGAACTCCAAAAAACCATAGCACATTATGCTAATTTTTAGAAATAAAAAAATATCAATTCTGATAAAGACAAGGTAAAAGCCAGGACTTGAGCATATGATGACTTTTCATACTCTTAGTTTAAAGCAGGGCAGTGACAAGAATAGTATCCTAGGGGGAAACATGCTATAAAGGTGCTGTGAGATTCTTTAAAATGAAAAAGTCCCTTCAAAGACACCATTTTCAGCTGAGCCTTCAGGCAGGAAACTTAGTTTTCACTTTACAAATGATAGTCACAGACCATGAACACCTTTTTAAATGCTATTTTTCAAGGCCAAGAGCAAGCGTTCCAATTATAAAAGAATTGATCTTGTTAAACTTATTCTTAAATTTTTTATTTCCCTCCTTGGTTAATTCAATTTCCCCTCAAATGCATGAATCATCAAGACATAATGTGAACATTCAGCCACAATGGAAGCGGATGTTACACTATTTGGATGTACCTGATAGAATTCAGACAGAACAGATTGAATGGGGTCAAATGAAACTCGCTTAGCTGGGTATCTGCAGCAACCATGATGGCCATTGTTTTCTTGTTTTTATAGGACTTTCTAAAATATTTATTTTAATAAAGGAGAAGGCACATCTCTCTTTGGTTATTTTATCCAAAATGGTAGCAAATTTAAAAACAGACAGGAACCCAATGAATTTCTGTGCTTAACCATGGAGCAGGGATTATGCTAGGAAGTTTTCTCCATCTCAAGCAATTTTCATAACAATTCTACTAGAATATGCATTATTTCATTTTTACAGATAAGGAAAAATGAAGCTTAGAAAAGTTACGGGGTTTACCCAAGTTTATACAGCTGATCAGTAGTGGCAAATTAAGAATTTGAATGCGGAACTATCTGACTTCAAATTCCATTCTTAGTTACTCCCTCTAAAGCTTTGAGTTTCATGATCATGTGTTACCACAGCCAAGAAACTGGATATTTGTAAACAAACATTGATCACATAATATCATAAAATAAAATTTGTAACAAGAATAAGAAAGGGTACAATTTGGAGGCTTTTGAGGTATGGGGTTTTGAGGTACAAGGAACAGGAATCAGTCATTTGTTCTCCTTTCTCAGGGAAGGAAATGGGAGCAAACCAGACTCCAGAGACCCTCCTTTTATCAGGATTTTGCTCATGAAATATTTTGGAATTGTCCTTCTTCTTACCCCCTACCACTTTAACCCAGAAAATTCTGACTGCACTTTTGCCAAGGGGGTTTTTACTATGGTAACCCTCAGGCCTACACAAAGAACACAGTCAAAACAAATAGCTCTCTTTAAATGTCATTATGGGGAGTAAAATTCTATGTGGTGTATTAATGGGCCTCCCACAGCTAAATCCTAGCATACCACTTTGAAAAATGTCCCCTGTGGGTATCGCTTAAACCAACAAAAGTGAGGGAATTTGAGAGTTAAGAGAAAACCCGATTCAGCTCTGGTGAAAATTAATAGAAGACAGAAAAGTATGAATAAAGAAGTGAGAAATGAGGGAAACAAATTAAATTTGCTTTGTTTTAATCCCTCTTAATGTTATTTTAATGTGGAAGGCCTAAAGAGAAGGCTAGCTTTTTTTTTTTACATGCAATTTCCTTATTTTTGAATTTAATAAATCTTTAATGGAAGAAGAAATCCTGCCTTTGGCCTAAGAAATATAAAGAAGAGAAATATGTATTTCTTTCCCAACCATCAGATAGTATTCATAAAAGATCAGAGCAATGCCCTAAGCAAATAATATATATATATGGTTTTTACCCAGCATGCACTGCTTACCTGATAAATATGTTGGTTGCTCATTTTCTAAGCACTTATTAAGGCATAAGCTAATTTCTAAAGCTTATTAAGAAATGAGTCGGCATACCTAATAGATCTCTAGGGAAAATTGGACTCATGATACAAGTTTATCTTGAGGACAGGACTGATGTATGGTTAGAAATCTTCATAAAAATATTTTAAAGCTTTTACTAGTTCTTTATTAAACCTACTACTTTTTTGTTTATTGTATCCTTTTCAAGGCAAAGGAATTAGTTCTTTTTTTTTTTTTTTTTCCCTCTGCCTGGAGCCTGAGGCAGCTTGTTTCAATTTATGCTTTGACTCCGTAGGATAGCTGAGAAGCTCTCAGTTTATCCTACAGGGAGAAAAACTGACATTGAGCACAATCTACACTGCCTATGACCAGGATGCTTATGGCATGGTAGGCTTTAAGCTCTCACTTCTCTGTTTCCATTCTTGTCTCCTTTCTTCCACATAGCTTGCCATTGACTGCATTTCTAAATGGCCTCTGCAAAACCAAATTAAAAGAATAACACAATTTAACCATGTGGTACCTATCTTAGTCATTTTGTGTTGCTATAGCAGAATACAACAAACTGAGTAATGCATAAAAAATAGAAGATTTTTGCATTGCAGATTAAGTTTCCACATGAACTTTGTGGAGCACATTCAAACCAAAACAGTGCCCAACACAAAAAGAAAATCTGGAAGATCTGTTGATATTGGATGCTTAACTTGTATTTCCAAGCCCTAGACTTTATACAGCAAATAAAAATAGAAATGCTGACTACCTAAAAAGATAGTCTTTGATTTCTTTTCTATAACTGAATCAAAAAGTCATTCTCTGCTCCCTTCTGAGAAAAATCAGTCTGAGAAAACAAAATTGACTAATGCATTATTTTCACATTGTCTCATAAGATTCAACTCTGGAGACAGAGGAATGGGTTTGGTGTAGAATTGATGCCTAAATGCTCTCAACCAATAGGTGGAGACCATAATGCATTCTATCATAGTAGCCCAAGTCTAAGTGTCTATTACTATTTCTTTATAAATATTTTATTATTTAATTACAAAAGAATTATCACAGACTCAGAAATAAAGTCAACTTGCATGTCTTCCTGGTACTCCTCTATAATGTAAAAGTATGGATTAAGTTCATCTCTCGTTGAAGTAAGTCCTAAAATCATATTAGCGTGTGCTTAGTAGAAAGAGCATTGGACTATGTCTGGGCCCTAGCTCTTCCATATGCATGAGGTGATTTTGGTCATTTCATCTCTTTGGACCTTTTCTCTCAAATGGAATGCTAATATATATCTTATAGAATTTGTTGCTGTAATTTAATGATACAATATCTACTTGTTAACACACACTTATCATATCCCTTACCTTGTGCTAGACAAAGCTCAGGGAATAAACTATTGAACAAAAATCTCATATTTCTTATACTTCAGTGTTGGTTAAGAAAACAAAGTCAGAGCAGACTGAGAGAAAGAAAAATAACAGAAAAATTTTTAGAAAATCACATCTTAGAGGTAGCCAATGACAAATCAGTATAGAATAACTTCGGAATGTGTTAATTGAAGCAGAAAAGTCATATGATTCAATTTACCTTTAAAAATATTCACTCTGACTACTGTGCAAAAAATAAGAGGCAATGATTGAATTAGGGAGAATCATGGAAGAGTCCATTAGTCCCAGCAAGAGATGCTCACCTCTTAGACTGACATGTTAGTGCTAAAATTCTTCACAGATTGTTGAATTTAGGGCATATTTTAAAAGATTGAGTCAACAGTGCTGGCACACTGATTAGGAATGGAGTTGGTAGGAGAGATGAGAATTCATCTGATTAAGAGAGGGGACACTAGTATTTTCATACTGGTAAGCATTGATGCTCATGAGGCTTAAGCTTCAAGGATCCTCACTTTCACAGGACCTTTCTAAGGTTCTTGTCTGAACCTAAAATATATTCTTATATTCATGTATTCTTATGCTTCCCAAAACAAAAATGTAGTAACTATTACTGGTTAAGATCTCTGTCTCTACTCTAGGTGACACCACTCCTAAGAACAGGTGGCATTGCAGTGACTATAGGTATTTCTGGATCTAGCTCAAAGAAAGTTGAGTAAGGGATTGAGGTAAATTGCTAAATATGCCTCCTCCAATAAATCAATCCCCTCTTTTGCCTAGACCCCTTTGCAATGTGACTCAACAGGTCCTCTCATCAAGAAGTGGAGTCTCTATCTCTGGAACAGGGATTATTTTGTGACTTTACTTTCACCAATAGAAAGTTGCAGAAGTGATATTTTAAGCCTGCTTGAAGACAACATATAGTTTCCACTTTTAATCTTGGAATCCAGCTGCCATATAAAGAAGTCCAGGCTAGTTTGAAGAGACACAGCATGTAAAGAGAATGTTATTAGTGAATGAACTACCATATGGAAAGAGAAGTCAGACAGAATAGATCCAAGACTCCCCAATTTGACAATAACAGCAAAGCCCCAGATACTGAGTATGAGACCACCTTTGTTTCTTCAAGCATCAGTCAAGCTACCTCAGCTGATACCACATGCAGCAGAGACAAGCCATCCTCTTGGAGTTCCAAATGCTCAACCAAAAGAACAGTAAGCCATAAACAGGTTACTGTTTAAAACCACCATGTTGTGGATTTCTTTGTTCATAGTAGTAGATAGTTGGTATAAGGATAATTGTGGGTTTTTTTTCCCCAGTGGAACACATTTATGTGGTGTGCATTCACTTTGATATATGGTTAGATTATTGCTTTCTCTCCAAGCACAGGATTTGGTTCCAGGAATATTTCTGTCTCCCATTGTGCTGACTCTCCTGGCACTATGACATCAACATACAGGGCCAGAGATGCTACTGAAAATGAATGTGTCCTGTGATGTCTGGCACCCAAAGTATGTGAGCATTGGAAGAAAAACAACAATGCTAAAATGTACAGAACCAGAAAAAGCATAGGGGAAAGTCTTCCAAGGATTAGTTGTATAAAACTCTAAGTAAAGTATTAGGTGCTTAACAGATGCCTGATCAAAATGGAAATTATTAAAAACATAGTATATAAATTAAAATTTGCCATGTACATTTTGATTTTTTATGAGAATTGCACAGAATGCAACCTTCAGAAATTCTTCTCTTGGAGAGTACAAACCTGTATCAGAAAAGTATTTTTGAAAAAGATTGTATTTGAAAAGTACCACACAGAAGTTTTCTCTATGTAACTGTAGTTTCTAAAGATGACCATGATTTTTTTAAAAAAAAATTATGACTTAAAGAATTAAATTTATTTTAATGTTTTTAAATATTTATGTTTAATTTTATATGTTTAAGAAAGAATTAACCACACTAGAGGCAAGAAGAAATTATCTTTTTCTTGTCTAACTGGAAAATATTATATACTATTGGTATAAAAAGAAGTGATCAAAATTATGTAGCAAAAAATACAAAAAATATATAGAAATGTTTAATTGATTTTTTAAAAGATGTTCTATTATCTTTTCTGGATTTTCCGATTTTATATACTTTTGAGCTTTTTAAATTTTGCAATATTTTTGCAGTTTTCCATTCTAAAGAAGTAGCCAACTTGTTACCTGATTTTAAATTTGTAACTTATTGTCTTTTGGAATAAAAGATCCCTAAATGTTAAACCTTATAACCTCCTTAAAAAGACAGGTTATAAGCTTGTTGGTGACATTTACTAAAATTTGAAGACTGAGATCAATAATGAAGACTTGAAAATTATAATGTACTACCCAACATCTTTCTATTTCCTTTCCATGGAGTACTAAATGCATCCTCGGTGTATTACTGTGTAAAGCAGCTGAGTTGTCACTGCATTCTAAACCCTTGAAATTTAAGTACCCATCTTGTCTGTCTAGGACCCCACTTGGATACCCAAAGCAAAGAGAAAGGGGCATAATTTTTGTCAGGGTTGACAAAACCTGGGACAAGACAGCCATCAATACTTAGGATGATCCAGGAGTAGTGGCCAAGAAGCTTCTGTTCGGCAGCTCTCTCTAAAAATGACAAGAGCCAGTGCAGACACACAGTGGTGCTGTAACATGGTGCTCACCGAAAGGGCAATCAGTGGTGGAGACACTCTCCCATCATGCTCTGCTTCTAGCAGTGATGGCTCCTCCACATACTGCCAATAAAGACATTGCTCTCCTCCCCTCCAATCATTTCTTTCTTTTTTTTTTTTAATAATTATTTTGTAGTTGTAGGTTGACAGAATATCTTTATTTTATTCTTATGTGGTGCTGAGGATCGAACCCAGTGCCTCATGCGTGCTAGGCGAGCACGCTACCACTGCGCCATAACCCCAGCGCCCCCTCCAATCATTTCTGATGAGTGCACCAAGAGTCTATTTGGAAGCTTGAAAATTAGAGAAAACCAACCGACTGATGATCAAGACTTGCTTTTTGTCTTCCTGCTAATTTCTAGTTCTCCTTGAGCCAACATGGAAATGTGGAAAAGTAACCCTAAAGATTAATGCATCAATATACAAACATACTTCAAACTCCCAGGAATGAATTTCACATGATACATGAATTTCAATGATACACATCTATGCACGTCACAAATATTAGGTAAATTTAACATCAGATTACAGTAAAGAAGCAGGATGTTAAAAGCATTTTACAAGCAAATTTCTGTATTTAAGAGGCCTTATTCATCCAGTTGTAGATGATATATTTTTAATATTGAATCCCTCTGTTTCCATTGTTCATCTCTTCCAGGACTGTGAAAAAATTTCATCAATTCTCATTTTCATTATTCTTCTACTTAGACTTCTATCTCAGATTATAAACATTTTCTGGTCTCTTGTACGATTTATAAAAGTATCGTTCACTGAATCACTCTTCAATATTAACAAACTGAAACCTACAGTGCAATCATCTGTGAAAAAAGAAAAAGATAAAGCCTGGATTGTCTATATTTTAAGAATGAGAAAGATAAAATTTAGATAGCATTTTAATATACTGTACATATGATTGTTACACAAAAATATTATTTACATGTGTTTGAAACTAAAAAAAAATATATTTTTTTCTTTTATATATGTGTGTGTGTATGTATATGTGTGTGTGTGTGTGTGTGTGTGTGTGTGTATATATATATATATATATATATATATATATATATATAG
>PVHX01014063.1:34007-52124 GCA_004024805.1 Geosciurus inauris | reverse complement strand
GCTCAAGCCTGTAATCCCAGCACTCAGGGAGGCTGAGACAGGAGAATCGCGAGTTCAAAGCCAGCCTCAGCAATGGCGAGGCGCTAAGCAACTCAGTGAGACCCTGTCTCTACATAAAACACAAAATAGGGCTGGGGATGTGGCTCAGTGGTCGAGTGCCCCTGAGTTCAATCCCCGGTACCAAAAAAAAAAAAAAAAAGAAAAATGCATTTTAAGTCATAGTACATATATGGAGCACAATTTTCCATTTCTCTGGTTGCAAACAAGACAGAGCCACACCATTTGTCTTAATACACATATCTAGGGTAGTGATGTCCATCTCATTTCACCATTTCTGTTACCCCCATGTCTCTTCCCCTCCCCCACCTTCCTCCTATCCAAAGTTTCTTTATTTCTCCCATGCTCCCTATCCCCATTCCCATTATGTATCAGCATATACTAATAAGAGAGAACATTCAGCCTTTGTTTTTTTGGGATTGGCTTATTTCACTTAGCATGATATTCTCCAGTTCCACCCACTTACCTGCAAATGCAGGTAATAATTTTATTCTCTTTTATTGCTGAATAACATTCCATTGTGTATATATACCACAGTTTCTTTATCTATTCATCTATTGAAGGGCATCTAGGTTGCTTCCACAGTTTAGTGATTGTGAATTGTGCTGCTATACACATGGAAGTGCCTGCATTACTGTGGTATGCTGTTTTTAAGTCTGAGGAGTGGGATAGCTGGGTCAAATGGTGGTTCCATTTCAAGTTTTTTAAGGAATCTCTATACTGCTTTCCAAATAGGTTGCACCAATTTGCTGTCCCACCAGCAATGTTTGAGTGTGCCCTTTTCACCACATCCTTGCCAGCACTTATTGTTGCTTGTATTCTTGATAACTTCCATTCTTACTGGTATGAGATAAAATCTTAGAGTAGTTTTGATTTGCATTTCTCTAATTGCTAGAGATGTTGAACAGTTTTTCATATATTTGTTGATTGATTGTATATCTTCTTCTGAGAAGTTTCTATTCAGCTCCTTAGCCCATTTATTCACTGGGTTTTTTTTTTTTTTTGGTGTTAAGTTTTTTGAGTTCTTTATATATCCTGAAGATTAGTGCTCTATCTAATGTGTGTGTGGCAAAAATTTGCTCCAAGAATGTAGGCTCTCTGTCCACCTCATTGAGTGTTCCTTTTGCTGAGAAGAAGATTTTAGTTGGAATCCATCCCATTTATTGATTCTTGATTTTATTTCTTGCACTTTAGGAGTCTTGTTAAGGAAGTTGGGGCCTAATACAACTTCTTCCTCTGTTAGGTGCAGGGTCTCTGGTCTAATTCCTAGGTCCTTGATCCACTTTGAGTTGATATTTGTGCATGGTGAAAGGGGTTTAGTTTCATTTTGCTGCATATGGATTTCCAGTTTTCCCAGCACCATTTGTTGAAGAGGCTATTTTTTCTCCAAAGTATGTTTTTGGTACCTTTGTCTAGTATGAGATAACTGTATTTATGTGTCATGTTATGTTATTTATTTAACTGTATTTATGTGTTATGTTATGTTATTTATTTAACTGTCTCTGTGTCTTCTATTCTGTACCATTGGTCTACACATCTATTTTGATGCCAATACCATGCCATTTTTGTTACTATAGCTTTGTAGTATAGTTTAAGGCCTCGTATTGTGATGCCTCCTACTTCACTCTTCTTACTGAGGATTGCTTTGGCTATTCTGGGTCTCTTATTTTTCCAAATAAATTTAATGATTGCATTTTCTATTTATATAAGAAATGACATTGGGATTTTAACTGGGATTGCATTGAATTTGTATAGCACTTTGGGTAGTATGGCCATTTTGACTATATTGATTGTGCCTATCCAAGAGCATGGGAGATCTTTCTATCGTCTGAGATCTTCTTCAATTTCTTTCTTTAGTGTCCTGTAGTTTTCATTGTAGAGGTCTTTCACTTCTTTTTTTAAATTGATTTCCAAGTATTTTTATTTTTTTAAGGCTATTGTGAATGGGGTAGTTTTCCTAATTTCTCTTTCAGAAGATTCATCACTGCTGTAGAGAAATGCATTTGATTTATGGGTATTGATTTTATATTCTGCTACTTTGCTGAATTCATTTATTAATTATAGAAGTTTTCTCATGGAAATTTTTTAATCCTGTAAGTATAATATCATGTCATCTGCAAATAGTGATATTTTAAGTCCTTCTTTTCCTATTCATATCCCTTCAATTTCTTTTATCTGTCTAATTGCTCTGGCTAGAGTTTCAAGGACTATGTTGAATAAGAGTGGTGAAAGAGGGCATCCCTGTCTTATTCCCATTTTTAGAGGGAATGCTTCCAATTTTTCTCAATTTAGGATAATGTTTGCCTTTGTTTTAGCATAGACTGCTTTTACAAAGTTGAGGTATGTTCCTGGTATCCCTAGTTTTTCTAGTGTTTTAAATATAAAAGGGTGCTGTATTTTGTCAAATGCTTTCTTTGTATTAATTGATAAAATCATATGATTCTTTTCTTTAAGTCTATTGATGTGATAGATTATATTTATTGATTTTTGTCTGTTGAACCAACCTTGCATCCCTGGAATGAAACCCACTTGATCATGGTGCACTATTTTTAAAATATGTTTTTGTATGCAATTTGCCAAAATTTTGAGAATTTTTGCATCTATGTTTATTGGGGATATTGATCTGAAATTTTCCTTCTTTGATGTGTCTCTGTCTGGTTTTGGTATCAGGGTGATACTAGCCTCATGTGGCCCTCCAGTAGGGGCTTACAGAGGTCAGGAGATCAATAGAGATTTGGCCAAGGTATGACTCAAAGTGGGTCCAGTGGGCCCTCAAACTCATCCTGTGGTTATTTCCCCAGTCCCAGAATGTATAATTGGGATATATATACTTAGCACTTGGCAAGACACTCACATTGGTTCTCTAACCTGTGCAGTAAGGGCTATTATGGTAGGAAAGGCTAAATAGAAGCCTGGAGTTGCCTATACCTGGGAAAATAGTGAATCAAAAGCAATACTGCATCCATGGAGGGATTTCAGAGATTAGTTCCACCATCAAGGACTTGAAGATGCAGAGGGGATTCCAATGGCTATCCTATTTAACTATCCTATTTGACCCGTACAGAAGATAGATGGGACTTATGGAATGACAGTTGATTATTGTAAGCTTAATCAGGTAGTTACTCCACTTGCAGCTGTTGTACCAGATGTGGTTTCTTTGCTTGGGCAGATTAATACATCCCCTGATACCTGGTATGCAGCTATTGTTTTGGAAAATGCTTTTTTTCTTCATCCTGGTACACAAGGACCACCAGAAACAATAAGCTTTCAGCTGGCAAGGCCAGCAATATACCTTCACTGTCCTTCCTCAGGGGTATGTCAACTCTCCAGCATGACATCACAGCTTAGTTTGCAGAGACCTTGATCATCTTTCTCTTCTACAAGGTATTACACTGGTCCATTATATCAAAAAATTATGTTGATTGGACCAACTAAGCAGGAGGTAACATCCACTTTGAACTTGCTAGTGGAGCATTTGCATATCAGAAGGTGGAAAATACATCCTACTAAAATCCAAGGATGTGCAGGAGCCCAGGACTAGGTCAGACTCAAGACCACCTGCATTGAAATGCCTACCCAGGCTTAGGACTGCCTCTGCCACCTGCACAGGTGCTCAGGCCTAGATCAGGACCAGGACCACCCCAGCTGACCTGTGTGAGATCCCAGGCCCAGGATCACCTCAGCAGAGCAGAATATCACACTGGGGTTCCCCATTTACCAATGTGTTGATCCCCCAGCTCACCTCCACCTTGGGTCACTGCAGGCATTGCCATAGCCCTCTCCACATAGTAGCCTCCACCTTGGGACAAGAGATAGGGCCTGAGAGCAGCTGTGCACTGCAGCACAGCAGTCCACAGCACTACATCTCTGAACAGGCAGCCCAAAGCAATTGTAAGGCCCACTCTTTTAGCCCCAACTCTTAAAGTGGTTGCATTAACCTTGGAATACCCCCATTGCTATCTTGAGTTACCTTCACTATGGCCACTACCACCTTTAGTTGCAGTAGCATCCATTTGGGACACCAGCCAGGAACTGGAAGTCCAACACCAAAGTAAGGTACAGGTAATCTGCAGGGACACTACAAGATTATAGGTTAAAAATTGCAATACCCTACATCTGCATTGCAAGAAAGGAAGACACATAGACAACATGAAAAAAACAAGGGAAGAAAGTGCTCCAAACAAACCAAGATACTACAATAATAGAATCCATTGACAGCACAGTTGATGAAATGTCAGAGGAGTTCAGAATGTACATAATTAAAATGATCTGCAAATTAAAGAATGACATAAGAGAACAAATACAGGAAAAATTGGTCAGTTCAACAAAGAGATGAGAGCAAGTACAGGCAACCTTTGATCACCCCAACATAGAGCAAATACAGGTAACAACAGGTTACTTCTATAAAGAGGGATTCTGAAAAAAACCATCAGAAAGCATTGAAATGAAGGAAACAATAAACAAAATAAAAAAACTAGAACAGAAAGCATCACCAACAGAATGGATCACTTGGAAGAGAGAACCTCAGATAATGAAGAAAAAATATACAATCTTGAAAATAAAGTTGACCACACAGCAAAGATGGTAAGAAACCATGAAAAGAACATTCAAGAATTATGAAATAATATTAAAAGACAAACCTATGATTTACCTGAATAGAAGAAAGTATAGAGATTCAAACCAAAGGAATAAACAAT
Source organism: Geosciurus inauris (assembly GCA_004024805.1). Lineage (NCBI taxonomy): Eukaryota > Metazoa > Chordata > Mammalia > Rodentia > Sciuridae > Geosciurus > Geosciurus inauris. The sequence goes on along the minus strand of PVHX01014063.1, from coordinate 47,370 downwards.
CTCCATATTGAAATAATGTCAGAAAATTTCCCAAACATAAAAAATGAATTGGAAAACCAAATACTGGAGACTTACAGGACACCAAATGTACAAAATTACATCAGATCTACACCAAGGCACATTATAATAAAAATGCTCAGCATAGAGAATAAGGATAGAATCTTAAAGGCTGCAAGAGAGAAGAATCAGATTACATATAGGGGGTGACTAATTTTGGTCTCAGAAGATTTTTCAACCCAGACCCTCAAAGCCAGGAGATCCTGGGACAACATATACCAAACTTTAAAAAAAATAGATGCCAGCCAAGAATCTTATATCCAGCAAAATTAAGCTTTGAGTTTGATGATGAAATAAAAACCTTTGTTGATATACAAAAGTTAAAAGTAATTACAACAAGAAAACCTAAACTACAGAGCATTCTTGGCAAAACATTCCATGAGGAGGAAAAGAAAAACAACAATGAAAATCTGCAAGGGTAGGAATACACTAAAGGAAAGACCAATCAAAGGAGAGACCAAATCAAGTTAAAAACCAAAAATAAGTGAAAATGTCCAGGAATACAAATTTTATTTCAATAATAACTCCAAATCTTAATGGCCTAAGCTCATCAATTAAAAGATATAGACTGACAAATTGGATTTTAAAAGGTGCCAAAATATCCTGCCTTCAAGAGACTTATCTCACTGGAAAAGACATCCATAGACTGAAGCTGAAAGAGTGTAAAAAAAATTTAATGCTTACATGGACTGGGTAAACAAGCAGGGGTTTCTATCCTTATATCAGATAAAGTGAACTTTAAACCAAAGATAGTGAAAAGGAATAAAGAAGGTCATTTCATACTGCTTAAGGAATTAATACATCAACAAGACATAACAGTCATAAATATCTATGCTTCAAATAATGGGGCATCTATGTATATCAAACAAACCCTTCTCAAATACAAGAATCTAATAGACAACAACACAATAATACTGGGTGACTTTGAAACACCTCTCACCACTCGATAGATCTTCCAAACAAAAACTAAACAAAGAAACTATAGTACTCATTAAAATAATCAATAATTTAGACTTAATTAATATAAGAATATTTTATTCATCAATGAGAAAATACACTTTTTTTCTCAGTAGCACATGGATCCTCTCCAAAACAGATCATATGTTATTCCACAAAGCAAGTCTTAGCAAATACAAAAAAGAAGAGATACTACCCTGCATTCTATCTGACCATAATAAAATAAAACTGGAAATCAATGACAAATTAAAAAACAGAAGCTACTCCAATACCTGGAGACTAAACAATATGCTATTGAATGATGCATTGATAACAGAAGACATCAGGGAGGAGATAAAAAATTCTTAGGGGTAAATGAGAACTCTGATACCATATATAAAAATCTCTGGGACACTATAAAGGCAATGCTAAAAGGGAAGCTCATTGCATTAAGTTTATTCATTAAAAGAATAAAAAGTCAACAAAAAGCACCTGACATTACATCTCAAAGCCCTAGAAAAAAAACAAACCAACACCAAAAGTAGTAAAAGACAGGAAATAATTAAAATCAGAGCTGAAATCAATGAAATTGAAACAAAAGAAATAATTCAAAAAATTGACAAAACAATAAGCTGTTTTTATGAAAAAATAAATACAATCAACAAACCCTTAGCCACTCTAACAAAAAAAGAGAGAAAACTCAAATTACTAAAATTGGTGATAAAAAAATGACAGATATTATTGAAATACAGAAGATAATTAGAAACTATTTTGAAATTAGAAACTATTTTGTAAAATAGAAAACCCTGAAGACATCAATAAATTTCTAGAGGTTTATGGTCAACCCAAACTAAACCAGGAAGACATACACAACTTACACAGGCCTATTTCAAGCAAGTAAATAGAAGATGCCATCAAGAGCCTACCAACCAAGAAAAGCACAGGACCAGAGGGATTCTCAGCCAAGTTCTACAAGTCCTTCAAAGAAGAATTAATATTCCTTAATTCCTCATATTATTCCAATATTATTCCTCATATTATTCCATGAAATAGAAAAGGAGAGAACCCTTCCAAACTCATCCTATGAGGCTAGTATCACTCTGACACCAAAATTAGACACATCAAAGAAAGAAAATTTCAGACCAATATCCCTGATGAACATAGATGCAGAAGTTCTCAATGAAATTTTGGCAAATCACATATGAAAACATATTAAAATAGCATTCAGCAGAACATCTACTCTGCACTGGCTCATATTGTGGCTTCTGGTCCTATGTAAACAGCCATGCATAGGAAGCATGGAAAGGGAAATGGAATAAATGTGGGTTTTCTGAAAATATTTCATGAATGAAATTCAATAAAACTTTGATAAATTGATCCTTATTGTAGTTCCCCTATCCTCCCAACATTTGGTCACCCTAAGTTCAAGGATGCTCTTGCTAGTCCACTTTAAATATTTTGCTTTCTCTGTGCTGGAAAAGGCTGAAGTGTGCTTTCAATGTACTGGCTGAGAAATCCTTTAAAATACAGAATGGAAGAAGTGTGTGCTAGCAGCTTCAACTTCCTTGAACTCAATCTTTACTAAAAAAAGAACACTTTTGTCAGTTTGCAGTTGAAGTAGCATTCAAGAGAAAGTCCTCTGCACTGAGAGAAACATTTCACTTTGAGGCTTCTGGACCTATGTAAATGGCCAGACACAGGTAGTAGTAAAATGCAAAATTTGTGAGTTTTCTGAAAAAGTTTGAGAAAAGAATTTCAATAAATCTTTGTTGTATTAATCCTCCCAACACTCCTCTTTCCTCCCAAAGTACGGTGATCCTACTCAAAAGGGTGCTCTTCCTAGACCACTTTAAATATTGTGCATGGATGGTATTGGAAACAGCTATATTTCACTTTGAATGCACTGGCTGGGAAGTGCTTCCAAGTGCAGAACAGAAGTACTATGTGCTAGCAGCTTAAATTGCATGATCTCAGTTTTTGAAAAGGACATCACTCTGGTTAGTTTGTGGGTGAAATAGCATTGAGCAGAAAGTCTTCTCTGCACTGGCAGAAATACTGTCACTTTGAGGCTCCTGGGCCTACCTAAATGGTCATTCATAGGAAGTGTGGAAATGCAAAAAATGTGAGTTTTGTGAAAATGTTTGATGAAAGGATTTCAATGAAACTTTGGTGAATTGAAATATATATATATATTTTGCATTCTGCTTGTAATGGCTGAAATGCACTTTGAAAGTGCTGGATGAAAAGTGCTTGCAAGTGCAGAAATGAAGCAGTTTGTGGTAGCATCTTAAATTTGCACAAACTCATTATTGTTTAGAGGATAATACTCTTCCTGTTTGTGGTTGAAGTACCATTCCAAAGAAAGTCTTCTTTACACTGGCAGAAACATTTTCAATTTGTGGCTTCAGGGTCTATCTTAATGGCCATTCTTAGGAAGGCAAGGAATATAAAGATGATGAGATTCTGAAAAATTTTGATGAACAAATTGAAAGAAACTTAGGTGAATTGATTTTCCCTGGAGTCTACTTTTTCTCAAAGTTTGGTGATCCTAGAATCAATGGTGCTCTTTCTGGATCACTTTAAATATTGTGCTTGTGATGTGGTAGACATGGTTGTACTGTGCTTTTAATGTGCTGGCTGAGAAGTGCTTTCAAGTGCAAAACAAAAGCAGTTTGTGCTAGCAGCTTCAATTTGTAGGAGGTCTCTCTTTTCTAGAGGAGGGCACTCTGATCTCTTTGTGCTTGAAGTAGCATTCAGCAGAAAGTCAAAAGACTTTCTGGTAGAATCACACTGGTAGAATCACTTTCAACGAGGCTTCTGGGCCTTATCTAAATGGTCATTCATAGGAAGCGGGGCGGGGGGGGGGGAATGCAAAGAATGTGAGTTTTCTGAACAAGTTTTACAAAAGGATTTCAATGAAACTTTGGTGAATTGATCCTCCCCACATTCCCTCTTTCCACCCAAAGTATTGTGATCTCAGTTTCAAGTGTGATCTTTAAAGCCCACTTTAAATATTGTGCTTGTGCTACACTGGAAATGGCTGAACTGTGCTTTGTGTGTGATGGCTGAGAGGTGGTTGAAAGTGCAGAAAAGATGCAGTTTTTTTTTAGCATTTACAACTTGTAGGAACTCACTTTTTTCTATAGTAGAACACTCTGGTTTGTTTGTGTTTGAAGTAGCATTCAGCTGATAGTCTTTTCCTCACTGGCAAAAACACTTTCACTTTGAGGCTTCTAGGGGTATGTAATTGCCCACTTGTAGGAACTGGGGAAATATAAAAATTTGAGTTTTCTGAAAAAGTTTTATGAAAGGATTTTAATAATACATTGGTGAATTGATTCTCCCACTAGACCTTAAGTCCCAAAGTTTGATGATACTAGGGTCAAGTGTGTTCTTGGTAGAATACTTTAAATATTGTGCCTGCTCTGTACTGGAAATGGCTGAAGTTTGCATATAATGTACTGACTGAGAATTTTTTGCAAATGCAGAATAAGAGCAGATTGTTCTAGCAGCTTCAAATTCCATGAACTCACTCTTTTCTAAATGAGAAAATTGTTCTGATTGTGGTTGAAGTAGCATTCAACAGATAGTATTCTCTGCAGTGCTAGAAACACTATTACTTTGAAGCTTCTGGGCCTATCTAAATGGCTATTCATAGGAAGCAGTGAAATGCAATGAATGTGAGTTTTCTGAAAAATTTGACAAAATGATTTAAATGAGACTTTGGTGAATTGATTCCCCAGCAGTTTCTCTTTCCTCCCAAAATTTGGTGATTCTTGTCCCAAGGGTTCACTTGCAAGACCACTTTAAATATTGTGTTTGCACTGTACTGGAAATGGCTGAACTTCATTTTGAATGTGCTGGCTGAGAAGAGCTTGCAAGTGCAGAACAATAATTTCTGAAAATTTCAGTTAGAAGGGTTTCAATATAACTTTGGTTAATTGATTTTCCCAGCAGTCTTTCTTTACTCTCAATGTTTGGTGATCCTAGTTTCAAGGGTGCTGTTTCTACCCTTGTTAAATATTGTTACTGCTCTGTTTTGGAAACATCTGTACTTCACTTTAACTATGTCAAGTGAGTAGTGCTTGCAAGTACAGAACAGAAGCAGTTTGTGCTAGCAGATTCAACTTGCATGAACTCATTGTTTTTTGTTTGTTTGTTTATTTGTCTTTTTAACACTGGGGATTGAACTCAGGGGTACTCGACCATATCCCCAGCCCTATTTTGTGTTTTATGGAAGACAGGGTCTCACTGTGTTGCTTAGCACCTGTTGTTGCTGAGGCTGTCTTTGATCTCACGATTTTCCTGTCTAATCCTCCCAAAGTGCTGGGATTACAGGCATGCACTACCACACCCAGTTCATTGTTTTCTAAAGGAAAACACTCTGGTATGTTTGAGGTAATGTAGTATTCAGCAGGAAGTCTTCTTTGAAATGGCAGGAACACTTTCCTTTTGATGCACTGGACTTGTTTAAATGCCCATTCATAAGAAGCCAGGAAATGTAACGAATGTGAGTTCTGAAAAAAATTGACTAAAAGAGTTCAATATGACTTGGGTTAATTGATTCTCCCAGAAGTTTATATTTTCTTTCAAAGTTTGTGGATCCTAGTTTCATGGGTGCTCTTGCTGGCTCATTTTTAAATATTGTGCTTGCTCTCCGCTGGAAACGGCTGAACTGTGCTTTGAATATGCTGACTGATAATTGCTTGCAAGTGCAGAACAGAAGCAGTTTTGTTAGCAGCTTCAAGTTGCATGAACTCATTTATAAAGGAGAACACTCTGTACTGTTTGTGGTTGAAGTAGCATTAAGCAGAAAATCTTCCCTGCACTAGCAGTAACAGTTTCCCTTCGAGTCTTCTGGGCCTATGTAGATGGCCATTACTAGGAATCAGGGAAGTGCAGCAAATGTGAGTTTTCTGGAAAAGTTTGGCAAAACGTTTTCAATAAAATTTTGGTGAATTGATCCTCCCAGCATTCCATCTTTCCTCCAAAATTTGAGGATCTTCGTTTCAAGGGTACTCTTTCTACTCTCTTTAAATATTGTGCTTGCTCTGTGCTTGAAATGGTTCAACTTCACTTGAATGCACTGGCTTAGAAATGCTTATAAGTGCAGAACCAAAGCTTGTTTTGCAAGCAGCTTCAAATTGCATGAACCCATTCTATTTTAAAGGAGAACATTCTGTTCTGTTTGTGGTTGTAGTAGTATTCATCAGAAAATCTTCTCTGCACTGGCTGAAACACTTTCACTTCAAGAGTTCTGGGCCTATCTAAATGGCCATTCATAGGAAGCAGGGAAATTGTAAGAATGTGAGTTTACTGAAAAAGTTTGATAAAAGCACTCCAATAAAATTTTGTTGAGTATCCTCTAAGCATAATCTCCCTGAGGTAGCATTTCACTGCTTCTCATATAAGTTGGATTAAAATTCTTCACATCCTACCATAATGAACATCGGACTTAATAGATTAAATGAAGAATGTGAACTTGGTTTGCAATTTGAGAACTTTTTTAATGCCATCTTTGTTAATGAAGTGAGGTAATGCCTTCTGATGCTCTCTGACACAAGCATTTCACTTATGCTCTTCCAAATCTTCCTCAAGTCCTTGGATGAAGAGCCTTAATGGACCAAAATGAAAAAGAATGTGTACTAAGTTATGCAATGAGAAACATTACCAAATCTCTTCTGAGTGAATTATTGTGAACTTCTTTTTGTACTCTTCCTGTCTCTTGCATTTTTCTGCTGCTCCAATAATCTGCTTTGAAATTATACATATTCAGCCATAATGAGCATTCATTCTAATAAGACCAAAATATAGGATATAAACCTTGTGTCACAATGGGAGACAACTCCCAATGCTTTCTCTGTGAATCAAGAGACAATTTCTAATGCCTTTCTTGCTCTTGAACTTCCATGCCACTATCATGTCCCTGTTGCTCCTTGAGGCTCTTTTTAAATGTTACTATGCAGTCATAATTTGTATTGGCCCTAAAGGGCTGAAATAAGTGGGACTTGGATTTTTTATATACTGAAGTGAAACACATGTCATAGGGTATTACAGAGGGTGGTTCTCACTTAATTCACAATAAGGCTTACAGAATTGTCTCCCTTTGCAATGTTATTCTCATTCATTTCAGGCCATTAGGGCCAGTACTCATAATTGTTGCTTGTGAGAGCAGCGATGTAGTGCAAGTGGCAGACATGTTCCAGGGGCAAATTCTTGCTTATTTTAAAAACAGAGCTTGGCTCACCACTCCTCTGTAATATAGTGCTAGAACTTCTAGCCAGAGTATTTAGGTAAGATGAGAAAATAAAAGAGATAAAAATAGGAAAAGAAGTCAAATTATTACTGTTTGCAGATAATATAATCCTATATTTTGAAGATCAAAAATCTCCACCAAAAGACAGCTACAGTTAATACACAAATTTGGCAAAGTAGCAGGTTACAAAATAAACATACAAAAATCAGTAGCTTTCCTATATTACCATAGTGACTCTGCTGAAAAAAAGTCATGAAAATCTTTCCATTTATAATATCCTCAAAAATGCTTAGAAAGAACCTCTAACCAAGGAGGTGAAAGACTTCTACAATAAAAAACTATAAAACAGTGAAGAAAGAAATTGAGGAAGACCTCAGAATATGGGAAAACCTCCCATGTTTATGGATAGGCAGAATTAATATTGTTAAAATGGCCATACTACCATAAAGCAATATATAGATTCAATGCAATCATTTTCAAAATATCAATGACATTTTTTACAGAACTAGAAAAAAATTGTCCTAAAATTCATTTGAAAGAATAAAAGACCCAGAATAGTCAAAGCAATTCTAACCCAAAAGAGCAATGTTGGAGAGATCATAATATTTGACTTTAGATAATACTACAGAGCTACAGTAGCAAAAACTGTGTGATAGTTTCATAAAAACAGACACTTAGGTCAATGATACAGAGTAGAAGACACTGAGATAAATGCATGCATTTGCAGTCATTGAATCCTTAACAAAGTTGCCAAAATCTTACATAGGAAAAAAGATAGCCTTTTGAACAAATGGTTATCCCTATGTAGAAGAATCAAACTAGACCATTATCTCTCACCCTGAACAAAAACAGACTCAAAATGGACCTAGGAACTAGAGTAGAAACCATGCAAATCCTAGAAGAAAATGTAGGGTAAATACTCCAACATATAGGCACAGGTAACAGGACCTATAAAGCTCAGGAAATAATCCCTAGAGTTAATAAGTGGTATGGCATAAAATTAAAAAGCTTCTGTACAGCAACAAAAACAATTAGGAATGGAAAGAGAGAGCCTACAGAATGGGAGAAAATCATTTGGAGCTACTCTTCCAACAGAGGATTTAGATCTAGAATATATAAAGAACTAAATTAAAAAACCAGATAAGCCATTTAATAAATGTTCAAATGAATTAAAGACACTTCTCAAAAGATGAAATATAAATTGACAACAAATATATAAAAATGTTCAACTTTATTAGCAATTGGGGAAATGAAATTCAAAACTACACTGAGATTTTATTTTGGCCAATCAGAATGGCAGTCACCAAGAATACAAACAATAGGGGGTGGTTCCAAGATGGCGACCTAGATGGACACCGCAGACAGTCTCTCCAGAACCAGTGATTGAAGTTGTGGAATTACCATCTCCCAGCCAGCTTCTGGACATCATCCTACAGCCGTCCCCGCAGGAAATCCACTTGCGCATGTACGCAGGACCACCAGGCAGCAGCAATTGCCACAAGCAGCGTTTGTCACAAGCAGTGTGACTTCAGCAGCAAACTGCAGCAGAGCGCCGCTGCTGGCAGCTCTGCTGTGGGCGGTTCAGAGCCCCAGCCCAGGGCCCCACCCTGGGCAGGGCCTGCTTCTACACAAGGGGGCAAGGGATAGCACCTGGGAGCAAACTGAACTCAACACAGAACACTGTGAAAAGACAGCGATTTCACCAGCAGCCCCACCCAGAGTTACACCCTGCTGTGAAACCCACACCCAGGACACCAGCGGGGAAAGCCCAGCAAGCAACGGACAACACCACCTACTGGAGGTGAGAGGAACCATACCAGTTTATTTACATGGAGACTTTTTAAAAAACTTTTTTGTTATTATTTTTATTTTATCCTTTATCTTTTTCTCCTAATATTTCTATTGTTTGATCTTTTTGTTTGATTTCACAGCTCTTTTCTTCTTTCCCTTCTTTCTTTTTCCTTCCCTCTTTTCTCTCTCACTTTTTCCTACCCTCTAATCCCCAACAGTTGTGAAACCAAGTATTTGTTATACAGTGGGACATGGTAGATTGGGATTTTTGAACTGTATACTAGAGTGGTATTATATAGTTTTGTAACTCCCACTTGCATATGTTTTATTTTTCTTGCTATTTCTCTCCTCGCTGTACTCCCTTTTCTTCCTCCTTGCTGGTCTTCCCTAACTCTCGGCCACTCTTTCTAGTAATAGCCAACTTCTCTTGGATTCCTTTTTCATGCTTTCTAAGATCTCATAACCATATCCTCACATCCTACTACCCCAATGATCTATCCTACACCCCACTCTCAAGTTTCCCTAGCCCACCAACAGAAACTACAGACCCTTGTGTGAACTTATTATTACATAATAGATTGTAAAGGAACCCATAATTATTGTATATCATGACTAAACTGTAAATGTATTTGGGAGCTATTAGGAAATACTTGGTTTGAAACTATATATTGCTTGTATTGAGATCAATCAACATTGGTCTCCCCTTTAAAAGAGAGGTTTTGAAAACTTTCAGGGAAACTATACCCATAAAGGAGTAAAAACTGTAACAACTTGGATCAGCAGAGCTAGAAGGAAAGACACACAATCACCATGAAAAAACAAGGAAAGTGAGTAACTCAAACAAACCAAGAAAACACACTACTAGAATCCATGGTCAGTACAACAGAAGAAATGACAGAACAAGAATTCAGGATGTACATAATTAAAATGCTCTGTGACATAAAAAATGATATAAGAGAGCAAGCCCAGTCAGCAAAAGACCATATTGATAAAAAGATACATAGGCAAATACAGGAAGTAAAAGATCACTTCAATAAAGAGATACATAGGCAAATACAGGAAGTAAAAGATCACTTCAATAAGGAGATAGAGAATCTGAAAAGGAACCAGACAGAAATCCTTGAAATGAAAGAAACAATAAACCAAATTTAAAACTCAATGGAAAGCATCACCAACAGATTAGACCACTTGGAAGACAGAACCTCAGACACTGAAAACAAAATATTTAACCTTGAGAATAGAGTTGAGCACACAGTGAAGATGGTAAGAAGCCATGAACAGAATATCCAAGAGCTTTGGGATAATATTAAAAGACCAAACTTAAGAATTTTTGGGATAGAAGAAGACATAGAACTCCAAACCAAAGGAATGAACAATCTATTCAATGAAATAATATCAGAAAACTTTTCAAATATGAAGAATGAATTGGATAATCAAATTCAAGAGGCTTACAGGACACCAAATGTTCAAAACCACAACAGACCTACACCAAGGCACATTGTAATGAAAATGCCTAACATTCAGAATAAGGAGAGAATCTTAAATGCCACAAGAGAAAGGAATCAGATTACATATAGGGGAACCAATTAGGATCACTGCAGACTTAACCCAGACCCTGAGAGCAAGAAGATCATGGCAAGCATATGCCAAGTGCTCAAAGACAGCAGATGCCAACCAAGAATCTTATATCCAGCAAAATTAAGCTTTAGGTTTGAAGATAAAATAAAAACCTTCCAAGATAAACAAAAATTAAAAGAATTCACAGCAAGAAAGCTGGCACTACAGAACATTCTTGGTAAAATATTCCATGAGGAGGAAATCAAAAACAACAATGAAAACCTGCAGAGGGAAGAGCTACATTAAAGGCCAATCAAAGGAGAAACCCAGTCAAGTTAAAAACCAAAGAATAAACCAAAATGTCTGGAAATACAAACCATGTCTCCATAATAACATTGAATGTCAATGGCCTAAACTCAGCAATTAAAAGACACAGACTGGCAGAGTGGATTTAAAAAAAAAGACCCAACAATATGCTGCCTCCAAAAGGCTCATCTCACAGAAAGAGATAGTCACAGTTTGAAGGTGAAAGGATGGAAAAAAATTATCACTCACATGGAGTGTGTAAACAAGCAGGAGTTTCCATCCTCATTTTAGATAAAGTAGACTTCAAACCAAAGCTAGTTAAAAGGGACAAAGAAGGTCATTTCATACTGCTCAAGGGAATCATACATCAACAAGACATAACAATCTTAAATATCTATGCCCCAAACAATGGGGCAGCCATGTTCGTCAAAGAAACCCTTCTCAAATTCAAGAACCAAATAGATCCCAACACAATAGTATTGGGTGACTTTAACACAACTCTCTCACCACTGGACAGATCGTCCAAACAAAAACTAAACAAAGAATCTACAAGACTTAATAGAAAAATCAATGGTCTAGACTTAACGGATATATATAGAATATTCCATCCACCAACAAGCAAATACATGTTTTTCTCAGCAGCTCATGGATCCTTCTCCAAAATAGATCATATGCTATGCCATAAAGCAAGTCTTAGTATATACAAAAAAATAGATATACTACCCTGCATTCTATCTGATCATAACGGACTAAAACTAGAAATTAATGACAGTTTTAACAAAAGAAGCCACTATAACACCTGGAGACTCAATAATTTGCTATTGAACAGTGCATGGGTAACAGAAGACATCAGGGAAGAGATAAAAAAATTCTTGGAGGTAAATGAGAACTCTGATAGAACATACCAAAATCTCTGGGACACTATGAAGGCAGTGCTAACAGGAAAGTTCATTGCATTAAGCTCATATATTCAAAGATGTAAAAGTCAACAAATCAATGACTTGACACTACAACTCAAGGCCCTAGAAAAAGAAGAACAAAGTAACACCAAAAGAAGTAGAGTACAGGAAATAATTAGAATCAGAGCTGAAATCAATGAAATTTAAACACAAGAAACAATTCAAAAAATAGATAAAACAAAAAGCTGGTTCTTCGAAAAAATAAACAAAATTGACAATCCCTTAGCCACTCTAACAAAAAGGAGAGAGAAAACCCAAATTACCAAAATTCATGATGAAAAATGACCCTGCTGAAATTCAGAGGATAATCAGAAACTATTTTGAAAACTTATATTCCAGTAATTAGAAAAGCCTGAGGACACCAACAAATTCCTAGAGACATATGACCTACCCAAACTGAACCAGGAGGACATTCATGACTTAAACAGATCAATTATATGCAAGGAAATAGAAGAGGCCAGCAAGAGCCTTCCATCCAAGAAAAGCCCTGGACCAGATGGATTCTCAGCCAAGTTCTATAAGACCTACAAAGAAGAACTAACCCCAATACTCCTCAAATCATTCCATGAAATAGAAAGGGAAGGAACCCTTCCAAACTCATTCTATGAGGCTAGTATCACCTTGATTCCAAAACCAGACAGAGGTGTCAAAAAAGGAAAATTTCAGACCAATATCCTTGATGAACATAGATGCAAAAATTCTCAATAAAATTTTGGAAAATCGCATAAAACATATTTAAATAATAGTGCACCATGATCAAGTGGGGTTCATTCCAGGGATGCAAGGTTGGTTCAACATACAGAAATCAATACATGTAATCCATCACATAAATAGACTTAAAGATAAGAACCACATGATTTATCAATTGTTGCAGAGAAAGAATTTGACAAAATACAGCACCCCTTCATGTTCAAAACACTAGAGAAATTAGGGATAGTTGGAACATACCTCAACATTGTTAATGCAATATATGCTAAGCCTAAGGCCAACATCATCCTAAATGGAGAAAAATTGGAAGCATTCCCTATAAAAAATGGAACAAGACAGAGGTGCCCTCTCTCACCATTCTTATTCAATATAGTCCTTGAAGCTCTAGCCAGAGCAATCAGATAGATGAAGGAAATTAAAGGGATACGAATAGGAAAAGAAGAACTCAAACTATCATTATTTGCAGATGACATGATTCTGTACTTGAGGATCCAAAAAGTTCCACCAGAAAACTTCTAGAACTGATATAGCAAAGTTGCAGGATATAAAATCAATATCCATAAATCAAATGCATTTCTATACATCAGCAATGAGTCCTCTGAAAGAGAAATTAGAAAAACTACTCCATTCACAATAGCCTCCAAAAAAATAAAATACTTGGGAATCAATCTAACAAGAGAGGTGAAAGACCTCTACAATGAAAATTACAAGACACTCAAGAAAGAAATTGAAGAACATCTTAGAAGATGGAAAGACCTACCATGCTCCTGGATAGGCAGAATCAATATTATTA
>PVHX01014063.1:0-33907 GCA_004024805.1 Geosciurus inauris | reverse complement strand
CAGAATAGCCAAAGCTATCCTGAGCAAGAAGAGTGAAGCAAGAGGCATCACAATACCAGACCGTAAACTTTACTACAAAGCAATAGTAACAAAAACGGCATGGTACTGGCACCAAAATAGACATATAGGCCAATGGTACAGAATAGAAGACAGAGAATAATGCACATAAATACAGCTATCTCATACTAGACAAAGGTGTCAAAAACATTCATTGGAGAAAAGATAGTCTTTTCAACAAATGGTGCTGGGAAAACCAGAAATCCATTTGCAGTAAAATGAAACTAAACCCCTACCTCTCACCATGCACCAAATTCAACTCAAAGTGGATCAAAGACCTAGGAATTAGACCAGAGACCCTGCGGCTAATTGAGGAGAAAGTAGGTCCAAATCTTCATCACGTGGGATTAGGCCCCGAATTCCTTAACAAGACACCTATAGCACAAGAAATAAAAGCAAGAATCAATAAATGGGATGGACTTAAACTAAAAAACTTCTTCTCCGCAAAAGAATCTATCAATGAGATGAACAGAGAGCCTACATTCTGGGAGCAAATTTTTGCCACACGCACATCAGGTAGAGCACTGATCTCCAGGATATATACAGAACTCAAAAAACTTAACACCAAAAAACCAAACAACCCAATCAATAAATGGGCTAAGGAGCTGAATAGAAACCTCTCAGATGAAGATATTCAATCAATAAGCATATATATGAAGAAATGTTCAACATCTCTAGTCATTAGAGAAATGCAAATCAAAACAACTCTCAGATTTCATCTTACCCCAGTCAGAATGGCAGCTATAGGTGCTGGCAAGGATGTGGTGAAAAAGGTACACTCAAAACATTGCTGGAGGGATTGCAAACTGCTGCAACCAATCTGGAAAGCAGTATGGAGATTTCTTTAAAAACTTGGAATGGAACCACCATTTGATCCAGCTATCCCACTCCTTGGCCTATATCCTAAAGACTTAAAAACAGCACACTACAGTAAAGCAGCCACTTCAATGTTTATAGCAGCACAATTCACAATTGCGAAACTGTGGAAGCAACCCAAATTCCCTTCAATAGATAAATGGATAAAGAAACTGTGGTACATATACACAATGGAATATTATTCAGCAATAAAAGAGATTAAAATTATGGCATTTGCAGGCAAATGGATGGAATTGGAGAACATCATGCTAAGTGAAGTAAGCCAATCCCAAAAAAACCAAATGCCGAATGTTCTCTTTGATTAGTGGATGATGATACATAAGGGGGATGGGAATGGGGAACGTAGGAGAAATGGAACAACTCTGGATGTGGCAGAGAGGAGGTGGGGGGAGGGAAAGGGGAATGGGTATAGTAAAGATGGTTGATTGAGATCGTCATTACTATCCTTGTTGCATGTATGAAAACACAAATGGTGTGACTCTATCTGGTTTGCAACCAGATAAATGAAAAAATTGAGCTCTATATATGTACTATGACTTGAAATGCATTTAAATAAATTATAAAAAAAGAAGTAAACAAATGGAGAAGCTTGAAGATTTCTACTGCCTGAAAAAAAAAAAAAGAATACAAACAATAATAAATGTTGGAGAGGATGAGGAAAAAAAGGAACACATTTATTCTATTGGTGGGAGTATAAATTAGTACAATTACTATGGAAATCAGTATGGAGCTTCCTCAAAAGACTAGACATGGAGAGCTGGATATCTGTACCACTCCTTGGTATTTACCCTAAAGAATTAGAGTCATCATACTATAGTGATATGTGTATTCCCATGCATATAGCAGAAAAAGTCACAATAACCCAACTATGAAAACAGCCAAGGTGTCCACCAACAGATGAATAGATAAAGAAAACATGGTATATAATCATAATGCAGCTATGTATCCACAAATAAAAATGAAATTATGTCATTTGCAGGACAGTAGATCAAACTTGAGAACATTATGTATATGTTCTATGTCTTATACACTTAATTTATATTAAGTGAAATAACCATAAATTTCTGATTGCTTGCTTATCTAAGGGTTCATGGTGTTTATTCTTTGATGCCACAAAACATGGACCCAATTCTGATTTCTACCAGTACCATTAGGTGCCCGGTCTCTCTGTCTTCTCCCCCTCACAAATCCTCCCCTTTTTGCTGTCCTGGGAAAGTGTCTGCCCTAGTACTACCCTTTGTTTCCTCAGCTATCAGAGCATTTGTTTGAAGATAACAGAGTGTGAGGCAGATAGTCCCTAAACACCCACCATTGCTCACAGTGTGGTTCTGTTCATCTTCATGTAATATCCCAACCTCCTTCAGTTACTGTCACTACCCCAATTTCAATGGTGAGGGAGCTGAGTCTATATAGCTCAAGGAGTTGCCCTGGTCACATAGTGGTGTCTTCTCTTGTGTAAGGTGAGGATGTTAGGGCATGCTTCCCTCTTACACTCTGGCCCTGAGCCAAAGGAACGTTCAGTTTGAATGACAGCCCCTTTCTGCCTCCTTATGTTTCCCACTCTTATATTGCCCAGGGCCTCACAGTGGACAATTCAGTGATCCATTCACTTCATGGCCTCCAGCCTTGGGAGAGAGGGGAGAAACATCTGAGCTTCCCCAACATCTTACAGCCAGAGCATGCTACTTGCCTGGCTGGCCAATGCCACTTCCTACCCTAATCTCACCTGATATGTGTGTGAAATGATTGCCTTGCTTAGTATTCCTTTTGCTTCTCACCTTAATCTGCAAGCTAACCACATGAAAGGCAAAAGGCCCTTCTGCTGTCTCCCCAAGAGCATTTTCAGCACTAGGAAATCCCTAGGCATCACTAGCACTTCCACAATCCCATTGAACTGATCATTACTATTATTGTTACATTAATCACTCACCCAGAAAACAAACTGCAGAAATGAGAAAGGGGAAAGAGGTCAGGGAAAAGAAAAGAATCACAATGACATAGATAGCTCATGGGCCTAGAGACACAGATTTTACATCCAGGGATGGAAATGGAAAGACCAGGGGCTAAGCCCAGTGCTTTCTTAGCACAGGAGCCCTTGCAGGAAGTGTCTGTCTCCACAGTTACCCATAGATAGAAAATGAAACAGTGGAATGTAGCCTCTTTCCAGAAGGAATAAACTGTTAATGGCAGTGGGGAGGTGAGCTGCTTCTTCAACTCTTTCCTTGTCTCCTGGGCACTCAATGAATGCGCTCTTTTCCCAGTCTATTCCAGTGCACTGTGGGGGAGGGCTATGCCTAGACATGGAGAGTTACATACAAGACCACTGAAGTCCAGTCTCTCCATCCCTGTACACTTCTCCACATCATAGCAGTTCTGTCCAGTGTCTAGGAAGATGCTGGGTACAGGGTCACATCCTAGGTGTCCTGGCCAAAAGGCTTCCCAAATACCACCACAGAAACAACTTTCTGCTATGTCTTCCTGCTCTTCCCTAGTATGGCTCTGTGGGTTCCCATCCCATGGGACATCCTAACATCAGATAAGCCATCAGTTGGTTCTAAGAACCCCACTAAGACACAGAAGGGCTCTGACCTCAGATGTTTAAAAACAATATCACAAAAAACCCCCAGATCTTTGTCCCAAGGTTGCTTAGTGCCCACCAGTACTGGGTGGTCAGGTTTAGCATTAATTCCTCTCCTACAACTCTTCCTCAGCCCCATCCCTGGTACCCACCAGCAATGGCCTAGAGAAGAGGCTTGCTGAAAGCCAGAGGATTAGGCTGGGGGAGAACCTTAGTGTTCTTCATGGACTCCAGAATCCAGAGGCTATGGGAGCATTACAATTTCAATATGAAGTATTCCCTAAAAAGGTCAATGCAATAAAGTTTAGAGGTAACAGGATTGGGTTATGAGACCCAAGCCTAATCAGTGCATTAACCCACTGATCTGGATTAACTGTAGGCAAGGAGGGCATGGCTGGAGAAAGTGGGTCATTAGGGGTACAGCTTCGAAGTTTATATTTTGTCCAAGCTGAGGAGAATTTTGGTACCTGGTGCCATGTTTCTAGCTGCTTTCTTCTGCCACACTCTTCCATCATAAGGTTCTGCCTCACCTGGAGCCCTGAGCAACAGACTCTGAAACTGTGATCCACCAGATAAACATTTTCTCCTCTAAAATTGTTCTTGTCAGGCCTTTAATGACAGCAGTAAAAAAAGCTGACTAAAACAGGGAGTCTCAGCTTCTTCAAGTCTGAAATGGTAAAGCAAGACTATGGCTCTCACAGGGTTGTCAGGAGAATTAAAATGAGTTAGCAAATAAGATAGCATTGTTAGGTCAGAGGCAGACGCAGAAAGCCAAACCCGCCCGCCGAGCGCAGTGCTGCGCCAGCACCGCACCAGAAAGTTCACTTGGGAGCCACTTCTGGAATGTTTCTCTCTCTCTCCCATTCCCCTCACCACCCGGGGCCAGCCCGCCCACCACCGTGCCACTCCGCATGGGCACTCCGCCAGAAAGTTCGCTTGGGAGACACTTCTAGAATGTCTCTCTCCCCTTCCCCATCACTGCCCGGAGCCAGTCCGCCCACCGTCATGCGTGACGAACATAGCATGCATGCGACGAACGCAGCACGCATGCAGCGAATGCAGCACGCATGTGCCAAACACACCAAAATGACGGCCGGCCCCCAGTGGTCTGTACAGAAGAAATAGTGAACCTCCGATATGAGAATCTCCATGGCTCTTGGCTCATACCGGAATTGGACTTTAAGTCAACACCTCTTCCTGGCCTCCCAAGCCTGCCTTTTCCGGATGGGAAAAGGCCTTATAACCCTGTGTAACACGAGGTACGGGGCCTTTTCCCGACCTGTTTGAGCCGGGTGACTGGGCAGGGAACTGGTCCGGGAGTGTATTTCTCAGAATAAAAGCCTGCTTTGGTCCTGTTTCACTTCCATCTGGTCATTCAGCTTACAAGCATGAAGCATAAGACCAGCAAGCTGTGAGCCCTTAATGACATGGCTACTGATGGTATAGTAGGAACAAACAAGACAAGGCACCTAAGATAGCAGCAAACAGTTTTATTTGACTTCAATCAGTTCAGAGGGTGAAGCTTTTACTGTGATCAACTAGTCCCCCCCAAACCCTGAGTTTATGCAGTTTTGGAACTTTATAATAGGAAATGGGAATTGAAAACAGTGTAGCTTGAAGGAAGAGGAAAATAGCTCTATGCTAACACCCCTCCCTCCCCTGATGAATGTTTCCCTAAGACTAATTGCAGATAAGGGAAGAGTGCTCTGCCAGGCTGGAGACACCCAGTCTGCAGCTCACAGGACCCTGATCCCTGAGCCTGAATTCCTGGGCACTAAAACTGACCACTTCATTAATTTATGGAACTAGCCCCAAATTCCTAAGTGCCCAAGAAAACTGGCACTTCTCCACTATGCCACCCCCCAACATAAACCTATAAAAACCCAGTTCCTTTCTTTGTTCATGGGAGACCACTTTCCACCAGGGAACTGGGTTCCACCGCCGCTTCACCTCGTCCCTGTCCCCTGTTCCTGTATGAAGCTCTGTTCCTGAATAAAGCGTTGAACTGATCTGTGAAATTTGCTGCATCTTAATCTTTTTGCCCTTACACTTTATACCCAGCATGTAAGGGCAGGGGCTCAGAAGTTCATAGTCTGCAGAAGTTCAAAAAAAGCAGCCTTTTTTCTGTAATTGTTGGGCAATGACATTTCAAGGACAGCACTTGAAGGGGAGAGCATCTTCTCCTCTTTCGTTCCTCTTCCTGCCAGCTGTTACCATGGAGCCCAATTAGTAACATCTTCTCTTACCTTTGAAATGTAAATATTTCTGTGAAGCTCAGGCCCAAGGCCAGAGGCCTTGTTAGAGAGTGTGTATTTCCGGGGCTGGGATTGTGGCTTAGCGGTAGAACGCATGCGTGAGGCCCTGGGTTCGATCCTCAGCACCACATACAAAGCAATAAAATAAAGACATCATGTCCATCTACAACTAAAAAAATATTTTAAAAAAGAGTGCGTATTTCCTATCACACTTTGCATTTGCAAACAAACTTCTATAAAATATTATATTGTTACTATACTAGATAATCCAAAAATGTTTGTGAAAAAATTAGTAAAGGGGGACATTCAGCACCTGGAGGGCTGATCTCTTTCAGGCTGGTGGCCAAGTAAGATAGAGCAACAGAAAATAGGAAGTTTAACTACATTGAACTCTTTTGTAGAGACACTGGCTTATAGTCCTAAGATAATTACGGTTCAGATTTCTAGAGAATCTTAATTAAGATTTTCTCTGGAGGAGGGGGTGCCATTACAATGGCACCTGCCTTCCACAGTTAAGACAAGTCCTAGAGTATTCTCTGTTAGGCTGTAGAGCAAGCAAAGGCACCAGAAGAAGCGGCAGCTACCAACCCTCTCTTTCTCTTGGCACTCCAGACTCCATTTGAACAGATACTATATTTTTAATTAGTCTTCTCCCTGGCTAAAAGGCCAAGAGCACCCCATTACATGAATGCATATGTTTTCTTCACACTACCAAAGAAACAGTCATTTACTTAGCCCATCCCTTAAGCAATTCTGCAAAAACAAAGGCAAGTTAACCCTGCTCACATGCCCCACTCTCAAGAATCCATAAATTTGCCCAGCCAGTGTGAGGGGTGCAGGCAGCTCCTGGAGACTGAGGAGAAAAACTCAGCAGCTGAGTTTGGGGAGATAGAGCATGGCCTACATGAGGCACAAGTCTTCCACTGGGACCTGGTTAAGGAGAAGAAAAGGGACAAAATAAATAAAGTAGGTGGAGTTGGACATACCTGTCCCCAGATACCCATTCTGACACCTGTGGTAAAGGAAGAGGTGAATTCCAAGGTCTCCTGCAGAGAGATGGCCTGGGAGCAAGGAGAGAGGACTTTTCATGTAGCTGGTTCTTCAGCACTAGGAGCAGAAGGTCCTGGGGTCTACCTACAGAGAGGGCAGGTCTTTCCTTGCAGCTAGAGGTACTGAGAAAAATAGGCTAATAAGCTGGGACAGGAAGAAATGGGGCAAGATGTTGCTGAGGAGCTGTGAAAGGGCTGGGGTGGAGTAAGCCTGGAACATGCAGGGGGAGCACCTGATGCCAGGACATAGGTCTTCCTCCATGTAATGGGAAGAACTGTACCTGTGTTGAGCAATAAATAACCAGACACTCAAATCACTTTCAGAAGAAGATTTCCTTGCTACTGCACCTGGCAATAAATAATGGTCAGTACCAAGTACTTGAAGAAGTGAGTGGTATGTGTCCTTGCGTGTATGTGGTTACCCTGTGTGTGTGTAAATGGGTAGAAAAAGGGTCTCAGGTCCCTGGGTGAAGGTGGAGTGTGAGGAAAACAGTCCACACTGTGAGTGGACAGATGCATTAACAAGCCTTGTGTGCACATTTTTGTGAGAAAAATGTGAAATGGTGTTCATGGAGCATGTGTGTGAGCCTCAGCAGAGTCTGGGAAAGACCGCTTCTCTCTAAATACTCTGCCCACCTGTGCTACAACAGGTCCTGGCACCTCATCAGTAAAAGGGCATTCTAGGTCTAGCTGCTCCTCAGGAGAGCTGGTTAGAGAGCCATCATCCAGCTGTTCAGTGAGTGAGGCTCTCCAGCAACAGGGTTACTGATCTTGGAAAAGAGCCACCCAAAGCCTTGCCAAAAGGTCCATGGGTCACCTCCTGAGTGTGAAGCTGCCTCTCCACTATTAATGCCACTGATAGTGACTTCTTGATAATAGATAATGGGAATTGAAAATAATGTAGCCTGAGGGAAAATACAAATAGCCCTACACTGATACCTCTCACTTTCTGGACAAATGTTTCCCTGAGGCTAATTGCAGATAAGATAGGAGTGCCCTGCCAGGCCAGAGACCCTCATCCACATCTGGCAGGACCCCCTGACCCATGGGCCCAAATTCCTGAGCACTAAATCTGATCCTTTCCTTCCTTGATTGATGGAACAAGCCCCAAATTCCTAAGTGCCTGAGGAAACCAACACGTTTCCAGTAGACCACCTCCTGAAACAACCTATAAAAACCCAGTCTCTTTCTTTTTTCAGTGGCTCATATTCCACCAGGAAAGTGTGTCTATCTCTGTAGATGTAGTCTTGCTCCTGAATGAAGCCTGAAATGATTTGTAAAGTTCACTGCCGTCTTAATCTTTCTGCGCTAACACTTGGTAATTCAAGGGAATGTGGGTGGGGGAAAGAGGCTCATGGTCCCTGGATTGGGAAAGTTGCCTGCAGCCAACCTACTCTTTGAGTCAGGGTGCACAGCAAGCAAAGGCACAAGGGGAAGGCCATAGCAAGGAGGGCTACCTGCATTTCTACTAAGTAAGCCTAGAGTCTGATCCCCACACCCTCATTGGGCATACCAGATAAGCACAGTCTGTAAAAGTGTACAGGGAAATCCCCTGCAGGTGACTCAGCACAGGCTTCTGCCTCTCATCTGACCACATATATTATTGCCAAAGTTGGGGGTTTGATCCCCATATAAGCAAATATCTGAGCACATGTACCACTATTACAACACTACTACCAGAGAATACCATTTACTTTTGTGCTTTTATTCTGCCATGTATAGCCTTCTGCTTGTCTTCTTCCTGCAACACAGTTATCTCAGAATGCCAATACTAGAGAGCCTTCTATGGTTTGAATCAGAATTGTCTCCCCAAAGTCTCATGTGTTGAAGTCTTGATCCTCAATGCAGCAGTATTCAGAGGTGGAGATTTTGGGAAGAATTGGAGCAAGAGGGCTCTGAGCTCATTGGTGCATTAATCCACTGAAAGATTCTTAATTTGATGGATCATAAGGAAGTGGTTTTAATTACAGGAGGTGGGGTCTATCTGGAGGAAGTAGCCCATTTTGAGTGTGGCCCAGAGGGTATTTCTTGTGTCTCTCTGTCTCTCTTTCTGTCTCCCTCTCTTTTCAGCTTCCCAGCTGGCTATGAGATGAGTAGTTTTCCAAGCATATCCTTTCATCACTCCCTTGTCTCAGGCTCAAAGCAATGGCGCTGGCTGACCATGAACTGACAACCCTGAAATTGTAAGCTAAAATAATCTTTTTATTCTGTAAGTTGTTTGTGTGAGATATTCTGGACAGGAGGAAAATCTAATGCAAATTCCCATCTCCATCTTTCCCAATAGGAATGAAAGGGCCTCTCCTCTCATCTTCTTTTCAAGGGATTGGGGACCAATTCTGCTTGCAGCATCTAGTAAGTTGGGGAGCTGGTCACAGAAAAGGAGGCTTGAGAAGTCTTATGGACCCAAACTCTGTGCAGCACCCAGGGCTACAAGCAGTATGACAATGTCCTATTCTGTCTCCAAAGTCTCCAAGAAGAGAAACCCCTGTGTAAAGAGGTGGGATGAGTGGCTTCTGGAGGAAGTTTTGGTATATACTTAGGCACTGCCAAAGGAGAGTAAGTCCAGGCTGGTTTGAGGGCCACTAAAATTTAAAGATACATTAGGGTTTAAATGGGGTTAAAAATTCTACAGCCCTGGGATTTATTCATGTCAGGGACTTAGGGCGAGAAGGGTAACCATTTTTTCCCAGGCCCCATCTAATGGTGAGAATTTGCAACATGCAGGGTTTCACAACACCCTGTCCTACTCCATCCCAGGCTGATCAAGTCTTAGATAAAGGTTGGCTCTGAGGTGTTCTATGTCCCCAAAGTCACATCTGCAAGTGTTTCTGCCAAACAATTGTGAGCCCTTAGGGAAATCACCACAGAAAACACAGCCTTTAGGGTTCTAAAGAACATATCTGCAAAAGCTTGCAAGTGGGCAGAAACAAAACAAAAACAACAAAAACCACCTCTTAGGAAATAGCCTCACACCTCCTGGCAGGCTAGGGAAGCAGGCTGCAAGAGAATGCACAGATGTGGAAAATAAAAATAAAAGCAGAACCGGCAGTTTTCTGCAGAACCCCAGGCACAGATCGTAGGTTTTCTAGGGTTCCCTTGCCCTTCCACTGGAGCAGAGCAGGAGTAAAATCCAGATCCTTTGGACTGTCTCCAGGACAGGAGACATTATAAGCATATGATACATGTGGCTGAGTTTGGGCTCTGGGAGTCCACAGGGCTTGCTACTTGCTCCACCCCTAGATAAGTCCACCAGTGGTTAAGGCTTTGCCTTAAGCTGCAAACAAATGTGCTGCTGAAATTGTCCCCTTCCCCCTGCCTGTTCTGCACAGAGTTGCAAACTTCTGCCCTGCGGCCATGTGCATGGGCACCAAAACTCCCCTTGGAAGCACTGGGTTAGCTGCAGCAGTCGCAGCTGCACCACGCCATAGCAGACTTCAGTACTAAGCCGGGTGGTTTGATGCTCTTCCAGAACACAAGAGACAGGGCAGACACCGCAAGCTTGGCACATCTATTTCGAATTTGGAGTCACAGGCTCTCTCTGCGTGGACTCCTCTCCAGTAGCTTCCTAAGGCAAAGCGGCATGGCTGCGCAAAAGGCATGAGCAGGGCTCTGGGGTCTTGTCCATTCAGCACCTGGCTGGAGGGGTTCAGATGGGGCCAGGCATGTTGTGTAGTGCCCACAAGGCAATTGTTTGCAGCTACCCTTGCCCAGCCAGTCTTTCTCAGCTGAGAGGTCACTGGCATCCCTGGGTTTTTTGCTGCCCATAGAAATCAGGGCAGCCAAAGAGGGGATGTGAGACTGCCTGAGGGACTGTGGTTGCACCCAAGTGGAAATAGAGATGGGTGCCTTTCCTTCAGGATGAGGGCAGGAAGCAGAGCTCTTCTTCTACAATTTTCCAGATGCTTACTGAGAGTGAGCAGTGGGACCACCATCCCTTCTGCCATCCTCTTCCCCCACAGGAGGTGGGGAAAACCTGGGCAGGACAGGTTTGGAGGCTAGGCTTCTGTGGCAAGGCCTAGGTAGCACTGGCAGAGAGGATGAGAGTCTTGTAGGGCTAGTCTATCATCCTCTCTAGAGGACTAGTCTAGCCAGCCAATGGGAACAGGTGACTTTGGGCACACCTTTCAAAGAGGCCTGGTACTGGGGGCTTAATGTGGTGTTTGGAGGGTGGGTGAACTTACTGGGTCTGTTAGGATGTGGGACTGACAGAGCAGAGGAATAGGACTCCTAAAGAAATGTAATTTTTTTCCCAAAGAACAACCCTAAAAATGGAAGCCTGTGGACCTGAGTCTGGCATGACTCAGAGGTCTAAGACTCTGTGGGGAAAATCTACTGTTCTCTGCCCACCTCCAACTCTTTTTTGGTCTGGCCATCACCTAGGTGCAGAGGGAGAGAGGAATGGAAGTTCATGGAGCCAGAGCGGTGCCCAGTGCTCTTTCTCTTCTGCCCAGTGCTGTGGTACTCCTGCCTCATTGAACTTAGGATTGAATGAGCAGTCTGCACATTGTGCACATAGGAAATAATGCTGAACTCACTCTCAAAGGCAGGAGAACAGAGGTTTGAAAGGAGCTGCTGATGTGGAAGGCTGACCGCTGTTCTTTACATGATGTCCTTCATGAAGGTTGGTTCCATGATTACAGGAGCAGAGGGGTGTGGGCTAATGAATGCAGGAATAAAGGAGAGAGCCACTACTTTTGCCTCCCCAATAAGGACCACAGGATGGCGGGAGTTGAATTAGTGCCCTAAAACTTTCACCATATTGGTGATATTTTTTGGAATCTAGGAGTGACAGTCATGGTGATCAGGAAGCTCCAAGGAGGCCTAACAGGGCCTTCACCATCCATTAGAGAGATGGAGATAGTGGGCTGTGAATGCTTGCCTATGCTGTCACATAATAACAGGTGAGCATTATTGTAACAAAATGGACTATGTGAGCCTTGCTTGTTTATATGTCATCAGATAGTACGTATTGTGAATAAAATAAAAGACCAATCACCTGATGAAATTTATCCTAGAAAATTTGATGTGTTGTGTAATGTCCCATGGACCTCCCTGCTGGGTACCTGATTTCATAGTATCCCTATTACTGCCGTTTCTGGTGAGGTTGTCAAAAATGCAGTTTCTGTACAGGTCAGAACACAGATTTTTTTGCAGATTGGTAGGCAGGATACAGATACCTCACACCATTTTGGTACTCTGAGCACATTTCCATTAGGTAGAAAATGTCAGTCAGTGATACTTCCTCTCACTCTTATATTATAGTACTGCAAAGAATCATGCTCCTGCTACCCTCCAACATAGAGAAGATTTTCTCAATCAGTGAGAGTTCTCAGTTTATGCAAGAGCCATACCATCACTGTTGTCACACAGTTATTCACAGAAAGAATCACCAGGGAAGGCTGTCTCACCAGTGCCATATTCTCCTACCTCTTGAGTCAGCAATTTGGGCAGCACTCAGCAAGCATTGCTTGTCTGTGTCCACTTCTGATTTGCTTAGTGTTGGTAACATGATGGTTGAGGCTGAAATCTTCTGAAGCTCCCTTATGTGGTTGTCAATGGAAACTTTTGCTGTTGGCTGGAACTTTGGAACAGGGCTATATAGAAGGTTATGGGCTTCCTTATCATATGCTGGCCAAAAGCAGGTTACCTTCTGAGACTGAGCCTCAAAAGTCACTCCCATCCCTGCCTTCCATTCATTATGGCAATCATGAAGTCCTGACCCACTTCACTAAGAGAGGAAATACACTCTGCCTCTCAGGGGACTATGGCAGAATCTTAGAAGAGCACTTGGGCAGAAATATTGCTGTGGCCAACTTTGGAAATTGTGATTTGCCACATCATAAGCTAGAGGTCACCCCAGGGTGCCTGGGTCATAGGGCAGGTACCATGAAGAGTAAGAGACATGCCCAGCCTGCAGGCATGTTTATGTCAATGCATGCTTTTCTTTCTCCATTCCTTTGTCTTGCTCACTCTGTCAAAACAGACCTGGTGAGCTCAGATGTCTACCTCTTCTGTACATACACCAGGCTTGGAGAGAAATAAGGACATGGCCTGCATTCAGGGCAGCCCCAGGCTCAGTCCACAACATTCCATCACCTATAACTGCAACCATCCTAGAAATGGAGCCCCATGTACCCTCTGTCTGTACTCTCAGAGATCTTGGCTGGGCCAAGCAGTAATCAGGTCCCTGGACCCTCCCTCCTCTGTGCCCCTCTGTGCAATTCAAGGTCAAATCCATATTGAGTAATTCTTCAAATCTGATTATGCTCCTGAGCTTCTGCCATACCCAGGTAACATCTCTGATCATCTAGGCCTATCTTCAGTAAGACCTTCTTTGGTTGAACCATAATCCCCTTACATTTATATCCCCTCTTACTCATTTTCCATGCACTGTTCTTCACCCTGATATTTGACTATCCATTTTTCCTTGCTATACACAAGAGAATAACCTAATCTCTCTTTCCCATTTACAGTGGGATTGTATTGAATTGGTCCCTACACCTGGGGCACTAATTAATCAGGAATAAAGTCTTTAGTGCCATGTTTTAAGATGTGTTGTAAATATTTTCTCTACTTAACATCAATCTTTCCTGCACATTCCCCTATGCCCTGGGGCTTCAACACCTTCATAAGCCCACCATGTTCATCAGTGGTGTCCTATCACTGCAGTTTGTGCTACCCTGGTAGCTAGATCTTTTCTTTCAGAATACAAACATGCTGTGATGCTCCTTATCTAAAAGCCCATACACCTGGCACCCCATCTGCACTTTATTAATGTACTTTTCTATCAGAAAGTGGTCTGGATATGGTTATATACATGAGCTTCTCCTCTCATAGCCCTCCCTTGATTTTGATCTTGTTCAGGCTGCAGTCTCTGGGCCTGTACTTCCTGGGACCACAGTCCCCTTCTGCCATCTGTGCCTGCTTAGTTGATGGTTACTTTGGGCTAAACATCCTCACTGACTTTACTCTCTCTCATTCATGTTACCTTCCTGGTCTCCAGGTTTATACATGGGTGAAAACAAAGGCTCCCACCCTGGGCCCTCAATTCATTCTGCACCCATTCCTTAGATCCCTTCTTCACACCACATTCAGCTTCTTTCCAATTAAGTTCCCATTAAGCTCTTGAATTGATAACCAGCAGGCCTCTTCAGGTCAATGTATCCCCAATAGAACTCTTCATTCTTCCCTTTCTACCTCTGCACTGTTTTTTTCACAATCTCTCATCTACAAGTTTAGGGTAGTTTGTGAAAGGCTGACTAAACTTTGAAGCCCTAGGTGTATGCCTGTGCCACAAATCTAGACTGCCTCACAGTAAGGGGTTGTGTGTGAGCCCAGCCAATAATTAAATGTGCATTGTTTCAGTTAACATTTTTTGTGTGTGTGATAAGAGGAATAATTTTGGGGGGGTTCAGAGATGTCAGATCCTAGATAGCTAACTCCATAGCTCTGGCCTGAGGTGGAGTACAATATCATGGAGGAAGGGTGTAGTGGAGGAAAGTAGCTCAGGACATGGTAACCAGGAAGGAGAGAGAGAGAGAGAGAGAGAGAGAAGATACCTGTTCATGAGCGACAAAACACAAACATGAAAGGCATGTTCCCAGTGACAAACCTCTTCCAACCACACACTACTTGCCTACAGTGACAACCCAGTTAGTCCACAGAGTGGATTAATCCAATGATTTGGCTAAAGCTCTCCTATCTAGTCATTTCACTCCTGAGCATTCTTGCATTATCTCACACATGAGCTTTGGGTGGACACCTCATATCTAAACCACAATAATAATAAAATAGAAAAAATAGAAAAATACATTTTAATAAATTTTAGGTGAAGGTTCTCCCTCTCTCTGTTAAAATATCATTACATTTTACTCACCCTTATTGTTACCCTTGGGTAACTGAATCCTTGGAAAATGAAACCATGAACTGGAGAAGGGTTGGACACTACTGTATTGAGAGAGACAGGGACACACAGAGAAAGAGAGCATGAAGCAAGGACAAATGACAATAATAATGATAGCAAATTCAAAATGTTCAAAAGCCTGGTGGCAACTTCAGTTGAATGATCTAGTTTAATAATCTAGTTTAATGATAATAGTTGACAACCTGTCAGGGTGAAAATGAGCCTCAATTGTTTGTAGTATTTATATGATATTCCACAAGATGTCTAATTAGAGACAAGCCTTCAAATGGGCAGTTTTATGGGAAGAGTTAAAACTCATGAAACTGTTCTCTAATAGACTCAAATGTTTGTGAGAAGCTGGGAGGGGACCTTCTGACAGCCTCAGTGGAGGACCTTCTCCTCCAGTGGTGAAGGTAGCTCCTGTGACCTGCCCTATTTCTCATTGACCTTGCAGGGCCTGCAGTGGAACCAAGGACTGCTTTCAGGGCACGGTGAACTGATTTAGCCCCAGGCCAGGGTAGTCCACACACCACAGGGTCTGGGTGCCTCCAGCTGGTTCTACAGTCTTTTGAGGCTTCACTGTTTGCCCTTTGTCTATGGAGGTAAAAGTGTGAAAAATACAGGGATCACAATTTTCACCCACTTGAGGGACACTAGGACTGTTGTGTTGGGTGTGGTGTCCTATAGGATCTCTCTCCATGCCTTCAGTGTCTCCTATGCTGATTGGCTGCCTTCAATGCCTCCCATCCCCTTTCCTTACCTCATGATGATTGGCTGCCTTTAGTGCCTATAGGAGGCTGATAGCACCTATAAAGCAGCTAATTGGCTGCTTTGAATGCTTCCCCTCCACTTTACCCCTTGCTGATTGGCTGCCTTCAGTGCCTCTCCTTTTCTTTTCCCATGCTAATTGGCTGCACACCTGACATGGATCAATACCCTATTGGCTGTAACCTAACCTCAGCCATGATTGGTCTGAGGACCCTATGTAAACTGTTACACTAATTGAAATAAACGAGTCTGCCTCTCACTCTGGCAGAGCAGTTTTACTTACCCCTGGTGTCTGGGTGAGTGACTCCACGACTGTCCACCCCATACCTTTGTCCCCTGGGACCCCAGAACCTTCATCCCCGGAGACCCCAGACCCTCATTCCACGGGACCCTATACCCCTCAGTGCCCCTCGTCCCATGGGACCCCAATTCGCTGAGCAACCCACGCAAGGCACAACATAAACAACATCTGGTGCCCATGTGCTCTAGTGGCCTGCTTGACCCTGCGGATTCGGACAGTGATTTCATGGCGGTCCCCTGTCTTTCTCGTCTTGCTGGTGAAGGTAACATCAGTCTTTTTGTGATTGTCCTCTGTGTCTGTTTGTCTTTGTGTAATAAAGTTAGGGAACATACCTCCACTTCCTGCTTCGTCTGGTAGTCACACATAAGGGTCTGATCAGCCTGGTGACTGGAACCACCATAATGCCCTTGTCCTCCAAGACACTGTGTGAGCATATGGCTGTGGCCTAAGAAAACCACAGAAGTCCCTCACAAAGTGCTACATACCCTGATCCTAAACATTTCTGTGTTTTTTATGTCTCCTGAGACTCAAACTCACATACTTCTTTTTCTTCTCACAATCCTCAGTTTTTTCTGTCCTCTTTGCTTTCTATTTCTTTTCACAAGCTATTCCTCCTGCTATCATTACTGCTTACTTTCACCTTAACATTTCTCATCTCCACTCCTTCACCATGGGAAATCTCCTCTCCTTAGTCCTCAATGAGGCAGCCCCTACAGCACTCCCACAACATCAATCATATAACCCTGATCCTTCGTCCTCAACTTCCTGTGAACATCCTCTTCAAGGAAATTTCCCTGCTTCTGACACCCCTTGTATTTACCCCACTCTGCCTTCAGCACCCCCTGCAGTCACTCCTCCTCCTCCCTACCTTGCTTCCTCTGCCTGTGACCTGCCCACTCGCTTTTCTCCTTTCAACCCTTTTCGCCCAACTTCACCCACCACCCAAGGTTGGTCATGGTTAATCTCCAGACCAATGGCAATGTCCACCCCTGGATCCCCACCCCGGTTTCTGAGCTTACTCAACTATGCAAGGCCTGTCAAGATGCTGGCCCCTCCTTTCCCTTTTCTCTTCAACTTCTGGAGTCCTGGTCCTCCTCACTCCAAACTGCCTTTGATTGGTTTTTCCTTCTCAGGGCAGTCCTCTCCACTTCCCAATACCTTCAGTGGAAGTCTTCTTACCTAGAATTTTTAGAAGAACGGGCTCATCACAATATAACACAAGGTCTTAACTTTTCTATGGATATGTTATTGGGCAGGGGTGACTTTATATCCCCCAGTATCAGGTGATTATTGGCAATCTTGTTTACTTTGAGAAAGTCAAGGACAGTGCTTTCCCTACATAATTTTTTTTGGGGGGTACTGAGGATTGAACTCAGGGGCACTCGACCACTGAGCCACATCCCCAGCCCTACTTTGTGTTTTATGTAGAGACAGGGTCTCACTGAGTTGCTTAGCGCCTCGCCATTGCTGAGGCTGGCTTTGAACTCGTGATTCTCCTGTCTCAGCCTCCCAAAGTGCTGGGATTACAAGCATGAGCCACCATGCCCGGCTTTCTCCCTACATAATTTGAGCCCTCCCACTCCTCAGGAACTTTTAAAAAATCTTACTAACGTCCTGATGAATGATTTCCCAATTTCTTGGCTCGTGTCATCCAGGCTGTTGAAAAGAAAGTAAATTTTGGCCCAGGCCAAGACACCCTCATTCAGCAACTTGCCTGGGAAGGTGCCAATTCCACTTCTAAGGCAGCAGTTAGACATAAGGACCTTAATAAATGGGTTTCTGCCGCTAAGGAAGTTTCCACCCCAATGACTCGATTTTGGCCCTCATGGCGGCTCTCAAGTCCTGCTTGACTCCCCAAAATCCTTCAGCCATCATGGGTCTCTCTCAAGGCACTATCTGTTGGGGTTGCAATAAACCTGGGCATATCGCCCACTACTGTCCCTCTAATCAGTCATCTGAGTTACCAAGGAAGCCCCACACCCCTTGCCCTCATTGCAAAAAGGGGTATTATTGGGCCTGAGACTATTGCTCCAATCTTTAAACTTAAACAGGGGCAACCCTCAGCCCTGTTAGACAAGAGGGCCCCTACCCTCAGGTCAATTGGATAGTACCTTTGGTCCCCACAAAACCTAGCATGACCATTCATCTCGATGGGAAACTTATTAAAGGTCTCATTGACACCAGAGCTGACATTACTATTATTGACACTGAGACTGTCTTATTGTTCCCCTCATGGAAATCTACCAACAGATCTAATATCCTTGGCATTGGTGACCTTACACCCTCTTGTAAAGTAATCTTGCAGGTGATATGGAAGGATCCCGATGGCAACTCTGGGTGTATACACCCTCTCATAGCTGAGGTTCCCAACACACTTAAGGGATGAAATTTACTTTCAGAAATGAATGCAGTTCTTACCACAGATTACAAGGTTCCTTATGACGAGTTGATAGTCCATGACAAGGTAAGCCTCTCTGGGAAGAACCCCCAATTCTAGTGGCCACTGCCCCATTGTTGGATCTGATCCACCTTAGTTGGGTGGACACCTCACCCTGCTAGGTGGAGCAGTGGCCTATCCTTGAGCTTAAGCTTTTGGCATTGAAGAATTTTATCCACAAGCAACTCACATTAGGCCATGTTGAGCCTTCCACCAGCCCTCATAGTTTTCCCATTTTTGTCATTCAAAAAAAAAATCAGGCAAATGGAGATTATTACAGGACCTTAGACATATCAACAAGAAAATGGATAAAATAGGCACATGTCAAGGTGGCCTTCCTTTCCCCTCAGCCATCCCAATAGATCACTATATTAGGCCATTCTTGTCATTACCTCCAAAAATACTTGAGCCCCTCTACAATCTACTCAAAGGCAGCAAACATCCTTCTAGAAAGCTTAAGATTACTCCAGAAGCTAAAGGCACCCTGGCAGAAATTAATCAATTGTTCACATCTGCCTAGCTTCAAAGATTTGACCCTGCTGTTCCTCTGTCAGCCATAGTACCTTCCACCTTGAAATTACCCTTAGGTGTCGTCCTTTGGCAATATGATAGACCTTTATTATGGAGCTCCTGCCATAAAATCACCATTCTCACCTCACAAATTATAGCCTTAGCAGTAAGGCTCAGAGAACAAGCTAGATCCATCTTTAATAAGGAACCTAACACCATGGTTGTACCCTTTCATCAGGAAAAAATCACCTTCCTTCTACAAACTTCTTTAGACTTCCAGATAATGATGGAGGGATTTCCTGGGTTGTTGTCTTCCCATCTCCCTCCTTCTAAACTACTGCAGACCCTACAAGATCTTCCCTTAACAGTGACCACTCATGTTTTTCCCTCGAGCAAACCCATTCCTATGGCCCCTTGTGTGTTTACAGATGCCAACACTCATCATCTTGCCTACATTATAATGGCATCTAATATAACAAATGATCAATTTGTCCAAAGGCATTCTGATTCTGTCCAAGTAGCTGAATTGACTGCACTTATCCTGGTGCTGGTAAGATATCAGACCATTCCCCTTAATATAATCTCTGATAGCATATATGCTGTCAAGGTCTGCTCTTCTATTGCTTATTCCACTTTTAGGCCTTGGGACTGTCCTGTTGATCAGCCTATGGCTACCCTAAAGGCTGTACTAGAAATAAGACAGCAACTGTGATATATTATGCACATTTGCTCCCATTCCAGGTTGCCTGGCTTCCTATCAGAGGGGAATGCCTCTATTGACAAACTCATAAGTCAGCCTAAAGTCATGATGTCTACTCTAGAACAGCTAGAGCCTTAAACCAGAGGTTTCACCTCTCAGCAAATAGTCTTCATTGCTTATTACCTGAAATTCCAATCCAACAATGCAAACATCTGATTCATGCATGCTCCTCTTGGGGCCCATTGTTACCATTGGGCCCACTCCAACCACAGGGAATCAACCCCGGTGGGCTGACACCCAACTCCCTCTGGCAGATGGATGTCACTCATATCCCTACCTTTGGGAAACTTAAATTTGTACATGTGATAGTTGACACATATTCCTCCCTTGTGTATGCTATTGCCCTCACAGGGGAAAAAGCAGACCATGTGATTAAGGCTCTGAAACAAACAATGCTATTCATGGGCATCCCATGGTCAATCAAAACAGACAATGGCCCAGCCTATGTCTCCCTCAGATTGAAGGAATTTTTAACTTCCTGGAGAATTTCCCATACCAAAGGGATTCCCTATAATCCTCAGGGACAAGCAATCATTGATAGAACCAATTACACTCTAAAGGAGATGCTTTGGAAACTTGATTCTACCGAAAAGGACCCTTCTTTGAGGTTGTTATTTACCCTTAACTATCTCACTTTTGACAAATAAGGCCTCAATGCAGCAATCCGACACTGGGGTCCATTTACCTTCTCTACTCCCATTCTCTTGGTACAATGGAAAGACCCTTTGACCCTTCAATGGAAGGGCCCAGACCCTCTGCTCACACAAGGGTGAGGCTATGCTTGTGTCTCCACCCCCCACAGAGTCTAAGCCCCTTTGGATCCCAGCTAGGAATATTCATCCAAGCCTCTCTCATGAAGACAACATAACTCCTCACCTGAAGAAAGAAGTCCCTTCTAATCTCAGGAACGCAAGAAAATTCCCACCACATGGATCGCAGCCCTCAAGAACATAAGAAGCTCACCCACCCCATCTTTCCTGGAAATTCAAGGCTTCACAGCTTCAGCAGACCCTAACCCCAACCCCTCCTTCCTTTCCAACCCCACTCAACCCAATTATTACTTCTCTTAGGAGAGAACTCATCTCAGGGTATGTTCACATGGGCTGGTTAGTCAATGACAGTGAAGATGCTCAGAGGAGCACAACCTAAGAAAGGCAGAGTCTCATTTGCGCCCCCATATGCAACATGTAGGAGTCTGGAAATCCAGTGGAATTCTTCTCTCCCATGAGGAGATTATCACAGATCCCTCCAACATGCTTGTTTATGAGCTACACAGGCCGTGTTGACATTTCAAATAAAAGTAAAAAGGGGGAAACATAGGAGCTCTCTCCATGCCTTACATGCCTCTTATGCTGATTGGCTGCCTTCAATGCCTCCCCTCCCCTTTCCTTACCCCACGATAATTGGCTGCCTTTAGCATCTCCTATGCTGATTGGCTGCTTTGAATGTTTCCCCTACCCTTTGCCCCATGCTGATTGGCTGCCTTCAGTGCCTCTCCTTTTCTCTTCCCATGCTGATTGACTGTGCACCTGACATGGGTCAATACCCTATTGGATGTAACCTAACTGAAATAAATGGGTCTGCCTTTTGCTCTGGCAAAAAGCAGTTTTACTTACCCCCAGTGTCTGGGTAAGTGACTCTGTGACTGTCCACCCCATAATTATGTCCCCTGGGACCCCAGAACCTTTGTCTCCTGGGACCCCAGACTCTTGTCCCATGGGACCCCAACTCATTGAGTTACCCACCTGAGGCAGTATCCCACATTCACTAGAGCCTATGAGACAATTAGGAACCCCATGAAAAAGGCCAAACTCACTGTTGGGACATAAGCCTGTCAATAATTAAAAGTATGACATGTGCTTTTTCCTATTCTCCCTTCTTAATTCTGGGCCTATTACCCATTATATGTATAGTGTGTGTTCTTCCCTGTCCTCTCACTATCTTGATATTATGTTACCTCAAAAACAAGGTGCATCATTCAGCCATATGACTTCCCCATTAAGTCTCCAAGATCTTCAAGGATAACTCAGACAAGAAAATGCAATTTGGGGAATTGCCACAAAGGGCAGAAGAAAACTCTCAGGGCCCTTTACTTGTTAATTGGTTGATTTGTGTCTTCTTCCTCTCACCTTTTCTCTTAGAAGCTACAGCAACTTATCTTTACTTCAAGGCAAAAGGCATTTATGCAGGATGAAAAAGCAAGAGGAAGAATATAATGGTTCCAGGGCTCCAAGATGCCCCTCATTTCTCAAGGAACACATGAAAGAAAACACCTTTTGAAAATGTGCTCCAAACCATTGAAAATTTCTTGACTCTAGCCTGATGCTGCAGTGCCTAGATAGGAATATAACCAGGGTCTTTTGTTGGAGGAGCCAACAGGACACAACCCAGTCAGAGCTGCATGTTCCTTCTTGCCCAAGCACAAGCCCCAGGAAAGCTTTAGTGTGATAAAATTCCTCTAGGTCTACTTCCATTTTCATGATTTCTAGACCCAGGAACTGGACTCTGCTAACACCTAGATATTCTCTGAATGTCTCCTTATCTCTTCCACTCATCACCTTTCCCATTTTCCCCTCAGTGGTCCCTTCAAAAAGGGGCTGCCTATTGTTTTTTTCTAGGATAGTACAATATGCATTCTCTAGTGTGCTTGGGCATTCACTCTGCAAAAATTTCAGTTGGAGTTTCTTAAGTGGAAGAGAGATTAAAGATGGTGAATTTAGTAATAAGGTTGATTACCACTAAGATCTACTCTACAAACTTCAAGCTCCTCATGAAACATAAACATTCTCCATAAATCTTGAAATGATTATTAGAGAAGAAGGAAACCTAACAATTCTAAATGTTCGTGTTGGTAGTAGTTTAATGTTGCCCAGATGGTTTTGCTAATGATCCAGTCAATTACTCAATAGCCCCAAAATACTCAAGTCAACATGGAAAATGACTGCCTCAAAAATGAATGTCATCATAAACATAAATGACATTTCAAACATTTAAGTGTATTGGACTTAACATACTAATTATTATTGAATAGAAATAATTTTAATGTGCTGAATTTTTATTTCATACCTGTTCATCTTAGTTAAGTCTATAACTTGCATAAAAAATGGTACTAGTTTAAAATTTGTACATGTTCAATAAAATGGCCATTTATGGAAGCATCTAGAAACTGTGCTCCTAAGAACTTGTAACTAAGTCATACCTCAAAGAGGGGAACTGCCACACATGTGAGTAGCCTGTTATTACATATTAGCTGGTATCATGACAAAACCATTGGTATTGTGACTATAACTTTCATTTCTAATTTTGTCTTTCTTTTCTATTTGTTGTGAGCTAAAGAGAGATTTTAAAAACTTGTTCACAGAAAAATGGAAAAAATGAATTGCTAATTTAAAAATCCAGAGTACAATATGGAGAAACATTTGTTGGTCTTGTGTGTGTGTGTATGTTTCACTTGTGGTATAAATCATCACCATCTCATCATTGCTACTTGAATTTGAACAGTACTCTGTACTCCTAACTTTGAACTAAATTTTAGGTATGTTAAAATGTTAAGAAATGTTTCTCTTAGATGAGAAAAGTGTAGTAATATGTCCATTTATACAATCTGTATTGTTCCAGATGAAACCCTCTATATTGCAGCTGAGAGCTTTTCATCCTCAAGAAATGCCCTTCACCTAAAGCTGTTACAGATATGCTGGAATTGTTCTAAATAGGTGTGCAACAGTGAATGGATACAGATTGATTTCAGGTACTTGCATAATATCATTTCTCTCTGTAGTCATGTGGAAAATAAGTAAAATATATTCTGAAGTAGTTTATTACAGTAGCATTGTATTTTTAGATATGATAAAGGTAGGATGTAGGAATTTTACATTTTGAAAAAATAAAAGTACTGAGAAGCCAGGCACAGTGGCACCAGCCTGTAATCCCAGCACTTAGGGAGGCTGAGACAGGAGAATCACGAGTTCAAAGCCAGTCTCAGCAATAGCGAGGCACTAAACAACTCAGTGACACCCTGTCTCTACACAAAACACAAAATAGGGCTGGGGATGTGGTTCAGTGGTCAAATGCCCCTGAGTTCAATCTCCAGTACTAAAAAAAAAAAGAGTACCAAGAATAAGGAAATTATTATAACATAAATTGTTACTACTGAAGATTTTTCCTCAATAAATGTTTGTCATGAGCAAAGCTTTGGGTGGAAAATGGAATCCCATTTTGTGAAATAGATTACACTTAAATTTATGTTCTTCAAACTTAAACAGAGTGACCCAAAAAGATTAAAAATTCCTATAAATAATAATATAAACAATTTATTAGGATAGCAAGATTTTATGAATAAAAAGTTTTATTATAAATGGTATAGTTATTTTGCTTCATTTTAATTATTTATGATATTTAATAAAATATTTAAAAATCTGTTAGTTAATTTCAAGTTTTAAACACGTTAGTCACAAAACAATTCCCAGAAACACAGAACCTTGCTTGATGTAGGTGAATATTTGACTTCAAATATCAATATGAAGTCAATATATATATTGGGATATATATTTATATAGATAGATATGTTATGGGCCAGGCTATATGGGCAATGACCAAAAAGACTCCATTTTGCCCTGAGACTCCGCATGATAGAAGAAATGCTTCTCCCATGGGAACGCCTCATCTCTGTGCCCATCAATAGTTGCTTAGCTTAGCATGTTTGGCAACACAAAATGGCAATTCTTATACAATGTAAAATGTTCTTTCTTTAGTTCCCATTTTTCTTGGACAATGTATCCTGTCAGAGAATGATTGTTTAGATGTTAGTAACCATTCTTTAACTTGTATTCAAGTAGGGTCATTTTGATCTACTTCCCCTTCTGCTTATGATTTTAGATCTCATGATGCTTGTTTATGGTTTTGAATTATAGCAATAGCCACTTATAATTAATGTGGTTTTGAATTGGAACAGTGGACTCAAACCCTGAGAGGGAGTCAAATGCTGTAGACTTGCAACCTGCCACTTTGTCCACCAGCTGGTTGATCCAGACTGGTGACTGGTGAATAAATTTTTCATCTCCTGCTTTAAGATCAACTTGAGCCAGGTGTGGTGGTACATGCCTGTAATCCCAGCACTTTGAGAGGCTGAGACAGGAGAATTGTGAGTTCAAAGCCAGCCTCAGCAATGGTGAGGCACTAAGCAACTCAGTGAGGCTATCTCTTCATAAAACACAAAATAGGGCTGGGGATGTGGCTCAGTGTTTGAGTACCCCTGAGTTCAATCCTCAGTATCAAAAAAAAAAAGATTGACTTGATGACTTATTGTGGTCTCACCATAACAAATAGATAGATAGATAGATGCATACACAAACACACACACATTCAGACAAATACATATCTTCTATGACAGTGCTGAATTTCCACAATTACCCTTATTGCTCTGATCTAATGGACAGATGGAAATTAGCAGAACTGAATGAATTAACATCATTCTCATTAAACCTGTCTTGTGGGTTTTTGTGCACCAGCTTCAAGTGCATCTAGGCTATAAGAAAAGCATAGTGAGTATGTAATCTGAAAGTTTCATCTTGTTGTTGTTTTCCATTGAAGTTTATTTGGAGATAATGGCTGCTGCTTTCAGTAGTTTCTTCTGATTATATTTCATGGTTATGCTCTGTGTGTGTGTATGTGCATGTGAATGTGTGTCTGCAAGTAGACTTGGAAATTTTATTGACCAGTGTACAGGAGGAAGTGCTGAAATCCAAAATACTTTTGTAATTCAGTTATAAGACTAATTTCTTTGAAATTCCTGCTATTGATCAAGTAACATGCTGGTATTAATGGAAATAACAGAAATTAAAGAAAAAATAATCTCACATTTCCCACCACATTTAGTGACTTGTTTTATTTCCATGTCCTCTATTCCTGTCCTACTTACATTTCTTTTCATGTGTATTTTATTATAATTTGAATAAAATCTTCCTATGTTTTAACTTAATATTTAAAAATTTGAATTCTTATGAATATTTTATGCAACAGTTACAAATATGCCAAGATGATTTTAGATATCTTAAAATCACTACCCTAATGAAGGTGTGTAATTATTTTCCCATTATATACCATCACAGGGAAATGGAGATTTTACAAAAATTTATTTTCCTTTTCAAAGACAATTATGAAATTGGATACCTCATATTTTTACTTTTTGCATTTAAGTGAAGCCAGAATATTTTGCATTTATAAAACATAAAATGATGAAATAGATATGTTACCAAAACAAACAAATCAGATGTCCAAAGCCAAAGGCAAAGAGACTGATAAATGGAAAGCAAAAATATCATTATGATGTAGTACTCAGACATAGGGAAATGACTCTATAGCAATTTTAAAATGAAGAGGAGTGAATTTGAAATAAATATTAACAGTATTTTAATTCAGTTGAATTGTATTATATTCACTATAACAATATTTTTTATCTGTGTCAGAACTTTGTAGTTATTGTGTTAGTTTGTGTTACTATATCAAATATCTGAGATATCTTATGTGAAGAGGTTTAATTCAGCTCACATTCCAATTCATGACTGGTGGGCTCTGTCAGAACTCATGGCAAAGAGCAGGTGTCAGAGCAAAATTATTCACTTCATAGTTGAGAGCAAATGAGAGACAGAGGATCCAGAGGTCCTTTTTTCCTCTTTCAGGGCACACATACAATGACCTGAAGACTTCCAATAGACTTCATATCTTCATTTCTGCCACTTCCCAATAGCACTAAGATGGTGACCACATCTATAACACATAGTAAATGGGAAACATTTAATATCCAAATTTATAAGGGCTGGGATGTAGTTCAGTGGAGGAACACATGTTAGCCTGCACAGGGCTCTGTGTGTGATATTGACACACTACCCTCCCCCTAAAATAATTCAAGTTGTAACAGCTACCTAGAAAAGAAAAATTTCAATTGAAACACATATTAGATTTTTACATTACATGTGCTCTATATAACTTTCTTATAGTCAAAAATACTTACAAGAAAATTATATTGTATAATATATTTCTTTGAAGGTTTTCTTTGATTTGATTCCTGGTAAGTTCTTGTTTTCTGTTAATAGGTGGTACCTTCAAGCTCTATTCTCACATGATGAAAGGTAAAGGCTTTGGGGCCTCTTCTATAAGGGCACTAATCTCACTCATGAGTAATCCAATCACACAGTTTACTCCTTTTACAAAGGCACTTTCTCCTACTACCATAATTTTTGGTAAACAAATTTCAACATATAAATTTTAAGGGGGACACACAGACCAGAGAACAATTTATTGTTGTAATTTCTAAAATTTTTCTCATATATATGTTTAACACATATATGATTGTGGTAATGTTCTAAATGTTAAGAAGGATTTTTTTTCTGAAGAAGTGCTTCTCCAGACATAAATTCCATGCCCAACATGAACACAAGCAACTATTAATTTCACTGTTCTTTGATGAAATGTCTGTTTGAAAATCACCATGTCATTTTGTTATCACCCTCAATGACTAAGATTTTATTGAACAACACATTCTGTTTTACATAATAAAATATTTTTTGGTGAACTCTAATCATGCCTGAAAATAATACTGAAAACCCAAGGAATGACATGTAATTTAGAGAGCCTTCTCTCAGTCAACAACAATCTGAAACATGAGATTAATATAAGTCTTAGCGGGCTGGGATTGTGGCTCAGCGGTAGAGCGCTTGCCTCACATGCGTGAGGCCCTGGGTTCGATCCTCAGCACCACATACAGAGCAATAAAATAAGGACATTGTGTCCATCTACAAAAAAAAAAAAAAAAAAAATTAAAAAAAAAATATATAAGTCTTAGCATCTACATGCCAAATAAAAACTGTTGTGAATAAGTAATATTTTATTTTCAGTGCTAGTGATTGAACTCAGGAACTCATGCATGCTGGAAAACTAAACTTTTAAGAATAGTAAGAAAAAGCCTTGAAATGGGAGGAGAAAAAAATTTAGTAGGAAAAAAAGCTGGGTGTTGTGGCACATGCCTGTAATCCTAGGGACTCAGGAGGCTGAGGTAGGAGGATGGCAAGTTCAAAGTCAGCTTTAGCAATTTAGCCAGACCCTATCTCAGAATTAAAAATAAGGGTTTGGGATGTGGCTCAGTGGTTAAGCACCTCTTTGTTCAATCCCCATATAAAATAAATAAATAAGTAAACAAACAGAAAGCCAAGAAACAAGCAGTAGCTTTTACAGAATTTTATTTATATTCATGATACCTTTAAAAAATTATTCATTGGAAGGAAGGTGTGGGAAAAGATAATAGATATGGGAAATGAAAAGTCCTCAAAATAATGTGGCCTGAGAAAAAGGAAGTAAAAAGAAAAGCCATGCACTGACAGCCTTCATCTTCCAAGACAAATGTTTTCCTGGTGCTAATCACAGGCAGGAAGGAGGTGTCTCATCACACTGAAGTGATAACCTCTAGCAGGCACTGACCTGCAGAGCACAAGACCCCTAACCCAAGAGCTCAAAGTCTTGAGCACTAAAACTGACCATTTCATTGATTGATGAAAAAAACCCCAAATTTCTGAGTGCCCAAGAAAACTGACATGCTCAGCAGACCACCTCCCAGGAAAATCCAGTCCCTTTCTTTGGTGGCTCATTTTCCACTGGGAAAGTGGGTCCATCCCCATGGGTGTAGTCCTATTTCTTAATAAAAGCTGAAATGATCTGTGAAGTTTGCATTCTTTCTAGTCTTTTTGCACTAACAAAAGATACACAAAATTTTGAGTCCCAAATGTAAGGTCAGATTGACAGTATAGACCATGACCACAAGCTGAGGGGGAATAAGCAAAGCTTAATTGGTGTCTGCTCTCAGGCAAGGTTCACTGATCTGCCAGTGAGGACTGGGGAAGTTGCACCCAAGACTGGGAAAGGCCATTTTTATGGGTAGTTGAGGGAAGGGGGGAATTCTCACGAAGAGGCATCTCTTCTTGGTTGGCTGAGGCCCAGTGACAGGTATGAACTGATTTCAGAGGTCAGCATGTTCATTGGTGATTAGTTGACATCAGATTGGTGAGCAGTCAACCATTTGTGCATATGGGTAACTTTAGATGTCCAGCCCCCCTTTGTCTAGCTGCCATCTTTTGATCCAACACCAAACAGCAATGCAAAACCAGAGAACTTGAGCAGTTCAATGAATGCTGTGTTTATGATACTTACAAACTGGAGTACAAAAATGAAGGGTTGATTTCCAAAGAAAACTGCTGTGGAAGATAAAAGAATAGGAGAGAAACCAAGGTTTATATTCAAATAATTGTTATTTTTTTAAATATATATTTTTTTAGTTGTAGAGGGACACAATACTTTTATTTATTTTTATGTGGTGTGCTGAGGATCAAACCCAGTGCCTCATATGCACTAGGCAAGCACAGCCCCAGGTTCAAGTAATTATTTATTTTAATTTTAATCAGTTTGAATTAATTTACACTTAAGTAGTTACATAGGCTACTGTTACCATAGCGACAAAGGAGATCTAGACAGTGAGGGTTTAAAGTGACAAAGTGAAAGGCTGTCTCCATGGCATTCTAGTTTATGGCCTTGGAAGGGAAGGTGAGGAGGAGCCAGCAAAGAGACTGGAAGGAATGGCAGGAGATACCAGACAGAATGTGGCTTTAGATTTCCAGGAAACAGACTACTCCAGGATATGCTTGTAACAATTGTCAACTTTATGTTTTGAATATAGATCTGAGGCTTATTTTTTTAAAAGGGTTCTTTTGTCTTTTCTTCTCCTCCCTCTCCCACTCCCTATCCTGGGGGCAAGAAACAAGATTACCTTGAGATATCTGTGCTCCACTGGAAGGAGATTTCTACCAGGGATCTAGGAAGTGAATATCTCCCATATTAACAAGTGAATACTAACACACCATCAGAGCACTCTGGGACCCCCTATCAGGGCACACCTGGAATGTATAGCCTTTGAATAGCTTCTTTAAAAGCCCTTTGTTTTCCCTGATGGGTAGAATCACAGCATCTGGGACAGAAGTTCCCTATGTTTATCCTTTGCTAGCAAAGCAAGAAAACTTCTGTTTTTCTTTTTCACAAAACTGTGTCCTCAGTTATTGAATTGGCATCCTGGACAAGGACCAAGCTTTCAGTTACACGCTCAGGTTGAAAAACATCGAGTGGCTGAATGCTACCAACTTGTCACATGCAATGAAGACTCAGAAGGGGTTTAATTTGCAGATAAAATTTTAACCTTGATAAATGTGTGTAGTGCTATGTAGGGGTATAAGCACCAGCTTGACTTGGTTCAAAAGAGAACCCAACCTTTTCTTCTTGTGGGATCTCCTGTCTCTTCCTCAATGGAAGTACA
This sequence comes from Geosciurus inauris, assembly GCA_004024805.1. Taxonomy (NCBI): domain Eukaryota; kingdom Metazoa; phylum Chordata; class Mammalia; order Rodentia; family Sciuridae; genus Geosciurus; species Geosciurus inauris. Next base: position 4,062 of record PVHX01014063.1, on the reverse strand, counting down.
AAATCCACAAGGCCACATTTTTCAGTACTTTATATATTTGTATGAATAGTTACCTGACACATTTTTTAAAAATGTTTGATAGAAGCAAAGAGTAAACAGAGTAGAATTTATCTAAACAAGAAGAGATAGAATTTTCACAATGCAAATAGCAGAAAACACATTTTAATGTTTCAGCTTAGGAATTTATGTATGGTTTTGGGCAAACCCTGGAGCAAAATCTATATAAATAGATATTGAAAAAGGCAGCCACCTACAGTGGCTTCAGTGAGTGTTGACCTCTGTAGCCCCTGTATATAAGCAAGACCATCAGTGGAAGAATGGCTGCTAGCCCCCATAGCTTTGTGGCTGCTGCCAAAGAATCTACACCAGCCACAATCAATGTGATCCCTGGGGCTGAAGGATTCACATTCCATGGTGGACTGCTCCTGCCCCCAGCATCTGCACTATCCTTACCGGGCCTGCTGTGAAGGTGTACTGTGACCACTTGAAGTCCCCTATAGGCAAAAATAGTTTAGAGATAAATAACAGCCTAGGTTTGAGGATGTAGCTCTTTAGTAGGGCACTTGCTTTAACTACCTAAGGTCAGATATTGATGACCAAAAGGAAGCAAACTAAAACCCACTGAGCAAGGCTTTACTGATATGCACTCCTGAGTGAGACTCCCCAGTCCAACAGGGTAGGTCCAGGAGAATCACTTGTGGATTCAGCAGGATAGAAATTTTATGGGCTTAGGGCAAGAAGAGAAGGGCTTGGGGCAGGAAAAGGAGGTTTTTGGAGTCCCATGTCTCCCTGGGGTTGGTCAGGGAATCCTTCTGAGATCTGTGTCCTTCCAAGATTGGTCAGGAGAGATCCAATGATTGATAGGTGGTTAGGAGATGACATTACTGCTTGTGTGTTGGTGTCTGATTGGTTTTTCTGTCGCGCGCATGGGCTGCTTGATGCTTTGTTCCCTTTGGCCACCTTAAATCGACCTAATATCCCAGCCTTTTTGATGATATAGGATGATGGATTCTATCTGGCTACTTACTGTTGGCTAGGGAGCACTGGGGGGGAGGGGAGATGGCTCAGGAGTTGGTTCGGTAGGGAGGTAACTGTAGTTATGTAGGAGCATCTGGTTTTAGGTCACTGGTGATTTCATCTATGTGCTTTTGGGGAGTCTGAAGAGACAAGGAGCAATTATTAATAGAAATCCTATTACTAATATAGGAGTAAGAATGGGAGTCAGCCAAGTAATGAGGGTAGAATTTAGCCAGCCTGGCCAAGAGTCATCTGATTGTTGCTGTTTAAGTCTTTCACTTAAATGATGAAGGGTGTTGACATTCTTCTCTACCACTCCAGTTCTTTCAGGAATAGGCATGTTTCTCCTTTGTCTGCTGTTATGGTCTAAGGCTCAACGGTTTGGTAATAAAACTTGGGTTATAGATGTATTCTGCCTTTGCAGGGAAGTGAGAGAGGTGGCCAATGCCTCCATCCCTTCCTGATGTTGTTGTTTAAGCTTCTGAGTAGTGGGTAACTGCATAATGAAGTCCTCCTTCCCCCAGCCAAAAGGGCAGTGAGGGAGGAGGCCAGGGTGAGCCCAACTACTACTGGTAGAAAGATGGTCCATCTTGCCCTGAAAGGGAGGAGGTAACAAGCCATGTTAATTCAGCCTTGCTGTACAGAGTTAATTGAGGAATCAAGGTGGAGGGAACACAAAAGGTGAGGGGCATGCTGAGGGTTAGATTTTTTGTTAGGACACCATTGCACCAGAAAAAGGACCCCGGCAAAGCAAAGGTTGGGGAGAGAGATTTGAACGATCTGGTCACAGGGAGCTGAACCAGAGGAAGTGTAGCAGCAGGAGAAATTCCCTGATGAGTTACAAAAAAAGATACTTCCTCAAAGGCTGAAGAGAGGGGCCCTTGGGGTCAGTTTGAGATATTGAGAGGAACACCAATAGAAATTGCAATTAAAGGAGTATGATCCAAACCTGCATAGAGGAAACAGTCTCAAATGTTACTAATTTTGGATAAATTGAGGAGCTGAAGGACCTGACAAATTAGGGCCATCCATGAAAAAGGGTCAGCTTTAGGATGGGCAATTGCATCTAGCTGGTGTTGGAGTTCTTTCTCTTGCTCCTGGTTGGTTATGTGAATTTGAAGGAACACTTGTCTGTAAGTTTTCCAAATTCTGATCAAAAATAATCTCTCATTAGGAAGTATAAGAGCTGAGAATTTGTACCCAAAACAAGGCTGGAGATGACATGTAAACATAGTATTTAATTGTTAATGTCACAGATGTCTGTATTTTTAATATGTAGTTAAGCTAGTTAATATCATCTGATTTTATAAAATACCTTTTTATTGGCATGATCACTGTTTAGTAGAAATCCCTTTATTTTTGTTACTTAGGGCTAGATAATTATACTAGACAACATTAAGCCTACCTGTAGGCCATGAACTGACTAAAAATTTTGACTCTGGCAGTTTCTCTCTTTTTTTAATATTTAATTAATTTATTTTTTCTATTTAGGCTTACATGATAACAGTGCAATTTGATTCATTGTACATAGATAGGGGATAACATATCAATTCTCTAGTTGTAAGTTGTATAGAATCACAACATATATGCAGACATACATAAAGTTAGGGCTATGGTGACCATCATGTTCCACCACCTTTACTGTCCCTATGCCCCCTCCCCCCTTGAACCCCTGTGAACAGAGGTCCACCATTGTTCCCATGTCCTTCCCCACATTATGAATCAGCATCCACTTATCAACAAGTACAGTAGGCATTTGGTTTTCTGAGATTGGCTTACTTCACTTAGCATGATATTCTCCAACTCCATCTATTTACTTGCAAATGTCATAATTTTATTCTTTCTTATTGCTGAGTAATATTCCATTGTGTATATATACCACAGTTTCTTTATCCAGTCATCTATTTAAGGGCATCTAGGTTGTTTCCACAGTTTAGCTGTTGTGAATTGAGCTGCTATAAACATTGAGGTGGCTGCAGCACTGTGGTTTGCTGATTTTAAGTCTTCTGGGTATAGACCGAGGAGTGGGATAGCAGGCTCAAATGGTGGTTCCATTTCAAGTTTTCTAAGGAATCTCCATACTGCTTTCCAGATTGGTTGTACCAATTTGCAGTTCTACCAGCAATGTATGAGCTTGCCTTTTTCCCTGCAACCTCGCCAACACTTATTATTTTTTGTAATCTTGATAATTGTCATTCTGACTGGCGTGAGATGAAATCTTAGGGTAGTTTTGATTTGCATTTCTCTGATTGCTAGAGATGTTGAACATTTTTTCATATGTCTGTTGGTGAATTGTATATCTTCTGTGAAGTTTGTGTTCAGCTCTTTGGCCCATTTATTTATTGGGTTGTTAGTTTTTTTGGTGTTAAGTTTTTCAAGTTCTTTATATATCCTGGAGATGAGTACTCTATTGGATGTGTGTGTAGCAAAGATTTGTTCCCAGAATGTTGGCTCTCTGTTCACTTCATTGATTATTTCTTTTGCTGAGAAGAAGCTTTTTAGTTTGAATCCATCCCATTTGTTGATTCTTGATTTTACTTCTTGTGCTATAGGAGTCTTGTTAGGAAAGTATGGTCCTAATCCGACATGATGCAGATTTGGGCCTATTTTTTCTTCTATTAGGCATTGGGTCTCTGGTCTAGTTCACAGGTCCTTGATCCACTTTGAGTTGAATTTTGTGCATAGTGAGAGATAGGGGTCTAGTTTCATTTTGCTGCCTATGGATTTCCAGTTTTCCCAGCACCATTTGTTGAACAGGCTATCTTTTATCCAGTGTATGTGTTTGGCTCCTTTATCTAGTATAAGGTAACTGTATGTAAGTGGGTTCATCTCTGTGTCTTCTATTCTGTACCATTGGTCTACATGCCTATTTTGGTGCCAGTACCATGCCATTTTTGTTACTATAGCTTTGTAGTATAATCTGAGGTCTGGTATTGTGATGCCTCCTGCTTCACTCTTCTTGTTAAGGATTGCTTTGGCTATTCTGGGTCTCTTATTCTTCCAAATGAATTTCATGATTGCCTTTTCTATTTCTTTTTTTTTTTT
>PVHX01014062.1:24157-52231 GCA_004024805.1 Geosciurus inauris | reverse complement strand
AGGTCTTTTTTTAATCCAATCTGCCAGTCTATGTATTTTATTTTTTGGTACTGGGAATTGAACTCAGGGGTACTCAACCACTGAGCTACATCCCCGGCTCTATTTTGTGTTGTATATAGAGACAGGGTCTCACTGAGTTGCTTAGTGCCTCACCACTGCTGAGGCTGGCTTTGAACTCATGATTCTCCTGTTTCAGCCTCCCAAAGTGCTGGGATTACAGGTGTGTGCCACTGCTCCTGGCTAGTCTATGTCTTTTAATTGATGAGTTTAGGCCATTAACGTTCAGGGTTATTACTGAAATATACTTTGTATTCTCGGTCATTTTGGTTTATTTTTGGTTTTTCACTTGACTGGGTTTCTCCTTTGATTAGCTTTTCCTTTAGTGTAGTTCCTCCCTTTGCCAATTTTCATTGTTGTTTTTCATTTCCTCTTCATGGAATAGTTTGCTGAGAATGTTCTGTAGTACATGCTTTCTCATTGTAAATTCTTTTAACTTTTGGTTATCATGGAAGGTTTTTATTTTGTAATCAAATCTGAAGCTTAATTTTTGCTGGATATAAGATGCTTGGTTGGCATCTATTTTCTTTCAGAGCTTGGTATATTGTTTCAGGATCTCTTGGCTTTGAGAGTCTGGTTTGAGAAATCTGCTGAGATTCGAATTGGTTTCCTCCTGTATGTAATATGAAACTTTTCTCTTGGGCTTTAAAAATTCTATTCTTGTTGTGTATGCTAGGCATTTTCATTATAATGTGCCTTATTGTGGATCTGTTGTAATTTTGTACATTTGGTGTCCTGTAAGCCTCTTGTATTTGATTTTCCAATTCATTCTTCATGTTTGGGAAATATTCTGATATTATTTCATTGAAGAGATTGTACATTCCTTTGGTTTGTATCTCTGTGCCTTTCTCTATCCTGATAATTCTTAGATTTGGTCTTTTCATGTTATCACATAATTCTTGGATGTTCTGTTCATGATTTCTTACCATCTTCATTGTGTGGTCAACTTTATCTTCAAATTTGTATATTTTGTCTTCATTACCTGAGGTTCTGTCTTCCAAGTGATCTAGTCTGTTGGTGATGCTTTCTATTGAATTGTTGATTTGGTTTATTGTTTCCTCCATTTGAAGGATTTCTGTTTGTTTTTTTCAGAGTCTCTTTCTCTTTCTTGAAGTAATATTTTGCTCCCTATATTTGCTCTCTAATCACTTTGTTGTATTGGTCAGTTGTTGCCTGTAATTGCTGTCTTATATTATTCTGTGCTTCACAGATCATTTTAATTATGTATGTTCTAAACTCTCTCTGACATTTCATCTACTATGCTGTCAATGGATTCTATTATTGTAGCATCTTGGTTTGGGGCATTTTCTCCCCTTGTTTTTTTCTTGTTGTTCATGTGTCTTCCTTGCTAGCTGATCTGAGGTATTACCATATAATCTTGTAGTGTCCCTGTAGGTTACCAATACCTCACCTCTGGTGTAACCAGGCCTGCAGGGACCTTGGTGATGGTCTTCCTGGTCCTGGCTGTTGTGTCTGGAAGGAAGCAGGCCGGGACAGCCACGTGTTGGTAGATGGGGGTCGCAGAGCAGTCAGTTGCCTCCTCCATGCATGTGCAGTCAGTCTCAAAATTTTTAATTACAGACAATGTCTTGCTAAGTTACTCAGGCTCACCTTGAACTTGTGATCCTTCTGCCTCAGTTTTCTGAGTAGTTCAGATTACAGGCATGGGCCACCAATCTTAGTGAAAGCACATGAAAGAAAATACAAAGAGAAAAAGAAAAAATGCAGGGAGACCTCATGGATCAGCAATGCTTTCTTCAGCACAAGAGGGGCCCATCTTTGTGGGAAAATGGTGGTTATTACTTATTATTTACAGTTTTTACATAAGGAAACTGGGGCAAAGAGAGAAGTTCAATATCTTCCCTGAGGCATAGAAGTATTAAGTGGTAGTGTTATGGCTCAAGTGTAGGGAGTCTAGCTTCAGAGTTGGGGTTACTTCTGACAAGTAGATTGGTCTGTGAATTATTATCAGGTAGGTACTGATGAAAGCAATCTGAAAACACCTGTTAGCAGCATAAGCACATTGGTCACATTTGCAAGAGTACTTTTGGTGGAGTGATGTGGCAGAGGTAAAAGTTGGCTGCAAGTGTAGACAGCTCTTCTGCTTAGTATGGCTTTAAGAGGGAGAGGCAGCACAACATCTTGGGGAGTGAGAGCTGAGAGAAGTCATTTTCAGTGGAAATCTGAAGGTGTCTAAGAACTATTGTGAAATTCTAATGAGGGAGTGAATCTACAAGAGTGATAAAGAATTTTGAGAATGAAGTGGGGGGAACCATCTGTGGAGGGACTTGCCTTACTTAAGGAAGGGCTAGTTTATTATATCAGAACAGAGTGAAAGGATTGAGTGTAAACTGGCATATTTGGTATTAGGAATGGGAGAATATTTCTGAGGGCTTTTGTTTTTTCCTTTCCTGTGAGAAAGGAGTCAAACTCTGCATGTAGAGGAGGTGCTGGGAGGGTAAGTGAAGGGAGTGGCAGTGGCAGTGGCAGTGGCAGCCACAGCAGAGTAGCAGAAGTTTGAGGAGACTGGAGGAGGCTTGGAATAATTATTTTGAAGAATGGCAGAATAAACTGACCACAGGAACACAGAAGTATTTCTGTCAGTCTCAAGGGCTCATTTAAGGATCTATCTGGCTTACTACTATCATCTTAAATTGTTTGCAGATTTTTACATGTGTCTGAGCTTTCTCCTCACACCAGTGGTATTGTAAATTTCTTTTTCTGATTTCCCCTCAATTTCAAGGATAGTATTGAGAAATAGTTAAGCAATGTACTTGGATAGCCTAACTAGGCTGTTCAACTAATCAGAATACCTCAGTTCCCAATATTTCCCCACAAAGAAAGTTTACTATAACATGTTTGTAAAAGGAAAATAAACTGGACATTTCTTCCAAACTTTGATTTTTAATAGAAGTTTTGCATTGAAAGAAAGGGTCAGTTATAGAGCATCTGTTTTAAAGTTTAAAAGAAAAGCAACAACAAAAAGACTTCATCTCACAGAAGCTAGAAAACAACTTCAATCTTCTCATTTTAATTTTGAGGTTAATAAATGTCCTTGTTTTATAAGCTTATAAATCCATTGCCAATGAAATAAACACTTAAGCAGGAGTGTAGAATGGTGACAAAGTGAAATCTTTTTTTTTTTTTTTTTTTTTTTTGAGGAAGCAGACAGTGAAATAAGACATGAGGGATGACTCTGGGCAGAGATAAGAGGACCCCTGCCAGACTCTTTCGCTGCCTGTTACAATCCACAAATATGTGTGTGGTTGCCATTGAGGTTCTCTGAGGCCCTGTTCCATTCCAGGGGCTGATAAAAAATGTGACCTTTAGCTACAAATGGAAATCTCAGAGTATATGAAGCATAGCAACCAGGAGAGAGACCCAAAGAAATCACTCAGCAACAATCAGAAAATTAGAAATAGCAACACAGTATCCAAAACATAACCCAGACAAACTGTGGAGCCAAGGAAAGAGGGAATACATCCAGGCAGAGTGGAGATTCTCTTTGTGGAGTCCAATTAAGTAGTGTTACAAGACTTGTACTTGCTCGCTCATATTTAGTGTATGCTTACTGTATGTCAAAGCTTTGCCAGAAGCTAGGAGTTCTAAGTTGAATAAGAAATAGACTCTATCTTCAATGAAATAAGTCCTAGTGGCAAAGTAAAATAAATGCTGGGATGAGGTGTCTGCAAAGTGCCATGGTAGTATAAAAGAGTTGGGGGAATTTGGGGATCTTTTGAGATGTCTTTGGGATATTCAAGTGGAAGCATTCATTTGGCAGTTGAATTTATAGGCAGAGATTGGAACAGACAATTTGAATGATGATAAAACTGCAGACATTTGTATAGGTAGTAGTCAGAGTGGTGAGTTTGAAAAAAGTCATGAGGGCATATTGAAAGTGAGGGCAGAGTTCTGGGGAGCATTGACATTTATAGGAGAAACCAAAAGATGGACAGAGGTAGAAGTAAAGCAGGAAGGAGAAGCAACAGAAATGGAAGGAGAGGAGAGCAACAGAAAGTGTCCAGCGCTGCACAGCACTCCAACATATAAATTGAATTCAGAAAGGAGGTCATCAGGATCATTCATCAGAACAACGTAGGAGCAGTGTTGGAAGGAAGTCATGAAAACCGAGGAAAATGTAAACACTTTAGTAATTTTTCTTTTTTCTTTTTTTTGGTACTGGAGATTGAACTTGACCACTGAGCCACATCCCCAGCCCTATTTTGTGTTTTATGTAGAGACAGAGTCTTAGTGAGTTGCTTAGTGCCTCGCTGTTGCTGAGGCTGGCTTTGAACTCACAATTCTGTCTCAGCCTCCCTAAGTGCTGGGATTATAGGCTTGCGCCACCTCTCCTGGCTACTGTAGTAGTTTTATAAAGAACATCTTGCAAGCTTTTCATTTGAATAGCACACTTTGACACAGGCTTTGTAAGTTATCCTAGTAATCATTCTGGACTCTATTTTGACTCTTTGAGCACTTTTCCCTCATTCTAATGAGAATTCTGTGATTAAACTGTGAGAAGCCAGGAGAAAGTGAAGGGAACTGACCCTTTCAGCAGTTATCAGGTGCAAGGTTCCTTTTTTTGTGGGGGAGGGGAGGGTGCCAGGGATTGAAACTAGGAGCAATTAACCAATTACCCACATCCCCACCCCTTTTCTTTATTTTTTATTTTGAGACAGGGTCTCACTAAGTTGTTTAGGGCTTCGCTAAATTGCTGAGGCTGGCTTTGCACTTGTGATCCTCCTACGTCAGGGTTTCCCTCCTAGCTGCTGGGATAACTGGGTGGGTGCCACTTTGCCTGGACCCATAAAGCCTTTTAAAGAAGTTTTTGGTTTTTGTTTAGATTAAGATTCAAAGTGAGGTGTAAGTAAACTAGCATTGCCTACTAAACTCAACAATTATTAGTTTGCTTTGATTTTATAGCCTCAGGAAGTCCTTTCATTTCTCTTGCTTATAGATCTTCCAGACTTTGAAAAGCCTTGGGCTACTGGCTGTCTGTGATCTACCTGAATACTTCTTTTTGAGTTTATTCCACTCTATTAGTCTGTTTCTGTTACTATAATGAAACACCTGAGGCAGGCTACAGCTCACAGTTCTGGAATTCTAGGGCATGGCACCAGCATCAGGTTGACTCTGGTAAGGACATCATGGCTGATGGCATCACAGTGGTGGGGGTGGGGGTGGGAGGAATTGCTCACTTTGCCAGACAAAAAGAGAGTAACTGGGGCCTCACAATCCCTTATGAGGACAGATCCTTAATGACCTAAGGACCTCCTACTTGGCTCTACCTCTTAAAAGTCCATACAACTTTCAATACTGCCACCTTGGGATTTCTAATACATGAACCTTTGGAGGAAAACCATATCCAAACCATGGAACCCACCTTCGCTTGCAAGCCTTACTCTTAGGAGCATCATCTACATCAGAGCTACATGCTTTCCATGTTCCTGGGTCATCACCTCACTAATGCCTCTTCTGCCAGTCTCAGGGGATTCTTGAACTTCAACCTCTGTTCTTCTTTTTCTTTTTAAAATATTTTCCCCTGATCATAAAAGGAAAAGATCATGTGGCATCCACTTAAAGCCAATCCTATGATGATTTTCTTCCAACCAGAAAAATGTATAATTTAAATCATTTCTATCTCGTGCTCATATTCCCATTTTATATTAGGTTAAACTATTTAATGAAACTGCCTTCTTTGGAGGTCAGAAAAATTGTGTGTCAGTGATTCCATGTAGGTTTTGGGTGATCACCTGAACTTTGTTGTGTACTGAATGTATTTGACCCAAAATTCATATTTTGAAACTGTATCTCATAAATATGATAGTATTAGGAAGTGGAGCCTTAGGGAGGTAACTAGAGTTAGATGAGGTCATGAGAGTGAGTTCCTTATGAATAGAATTAAGGTCTTTGTTAGATTTGAGAGAGCTTGCCTCCCCTCTCTGCTTTTTGCCTTAGGAATTAATAATGAGAAGTTGGCAGTCTACAACCAGAATTTAATCATACTGGAACCCCGATCTTGGACTTCCAGCCTCCAGAACTCTGAGAAATAAACTTATGTTGTTGATAAGCTATCTTGTGTATGGTAATTTGTTACAGCAGCCTGACCTAAGATAAACTTCACATAGGAAGTGATGGAAATCTTGACTCTGTTTTTCTTTGACTTTGTTTCTGCAGTTTTGGTGCATTTTATTTCTATTTTAAAATTTATGTTGTTTGCATATTAGTAAGGTCAGGCTGCTATTTTAATGTCTAGGAAATATATTAAGTTTTATAATACAGAACCTCAAAATCATATCTATTAACTGAGGAATCTATTTAAAGCTTCCTGTTGTTTAAAGAATGTATATCTATGAAACTGAGTTTTTATAGCACAGCTTTTGAGACAAGAAACTATTAAGAATTAGTCTTTTTAACCCACAGTCGGGCAGCTCCAGGCACCTTAATCAGTTCTCTATGTTGCTTCATAACATAACCTAATACAAATTCAAATTTGGGGCTATACTTCAACCCATTTCAATTTCTTAAGCAACATATGAATAAAAACCATATTTACTTTAAATATCACAAGTTGTGTGTTCATGTTGACAAAATATTAAGATTAAATCATATAGCATAAATGCCTACATTGTGTTTGGTTTAAAATTTATTTAGGCTGGGTGTGGTGGCACACGCCTATAATCCCAGCACTTTGGGAGGCTGAGACCAAAGAATCACAAGTTCAAAACCAGCCTCAGCAACAGCAAGGCGCTAAGCAACTCAGTGAGAACCTGTCTCTAAATAAAACACACACACAAAAATAGGGCTGGGGATGTGGCTCAGTGGTTGAGTACCCCTGAGTTCAATCCCCAGTACAAAAAAAAAAATTAAATACTTTCTAGTTTCTTGGAGGTTTAAACTTTTAGATTGAAAAGCCCATTTGATGTTAAACTCTAAATTCAGGTATTAGATTTTAAAGTTCACCAAACACTAATGAAATGCTAACGCCACCTTCATGTGATTCTGGAGTGGAATAAAAGAACCTCAAACTAGAAAGTCATTGAACTCAAATCCCATTGCTTTATGCTTCAAGGACCCATGAAACAGCTCCTCAGGCATGAAAGTGTAATGGTTAATGTACATATGTACATATTCCTTGTACTATTAAAAAATCGGACTTTAATCCATTTGTCATAACTTTAATCTCTGCTTCCATTAAAACATTTAACCCACTTCCAGCTGGCAATCCTTCCAATATTTAGAGGAACCATGATAGTCTTTCCCAAGGTCAACTTGGTTGTATACTTATGATATATAAGGCTATTTTGGGAGGGAACAAACACTGTATTTCCATTCCCATTTTTCTAGTCATTAATATGGCATATAGAAGAAAAGAAATGAAAGGGACAGAAATGCCTGTGAAAGATTCCAAAGTAAAGGTATTTAAGAAATGTTTTCTTATTAAGAAATTCAGAAAAAAAATTAGTTGGAGAAAGAAATTTAGTTGGCCGTGGAAATGGTTATTTGTTGAAAATAAGACAAACTTCCCTCAGAAGAAAGAAATGGTTGCATATGGGCTAATAGTTTAGTAGAAAAATTCATAAATATTACAAGGGAAGAACTGTGAAAGTAATGTATCCAATTTTAATGGAGAAAGTAACTGGGCTAAATAAAGGCAAATGGGTTCCAATCTCTGAGACAATACAGCCTCTCTAATGGTTTGGAAAAGTTCTATATCAGAATTTAAAATCCTTAATAAATTACCAAAATTGAGAGAGGGAAAAGCCTTAGTGATGGGCACTGTTAGTAGAAGCTTGTGGAGGAGACAACATGGCAAAATAAGAAGAGATTCCAAAGGCATAAAAGTAGAAACAGAGAGGGCAAGCCTTTGCTTTCACTCCAGTGACCTTGTCAGAGAGTGGACTTCAGAGAATGTGAGAGCTGGTGGCAGAGCTCAGTAGAAGAGCTCTTTTCTATGATTTAGCTCTTCTAAAAAGAAGAGCTCCTTTTCTATGAGGCCCTGAGTTCCATTCCCAGCTCTGGGGAGAGAGGGAAAGTGAGAGCTGGAAGTGACCTTGAGATACTTTGCTTCTATCACCTCATTTTCAGATGACACAATTGAGATTCAGAGAAAATCTTTTTGGTGGTAGGACTGAGATTTGAACCAAGAAATTCTGCTTCCAGTCTTGGGGAAATTTTTTATATCATTTAACATTGCCTAATGTGTTCTCATTATTTATTGCTAAGGTACTATTAAAAGTGATGTTGTGGAGGCATGTAAATACATACAGATGGACATCATTGTTATCATCATCATTACTGTTGTTCCTGGGCATTCACAAAGAAAACTCTTGTATCTACCCCAAATGAAAGACTCAATCTTCTAGAAGTCTGAAGACCAGATTCTAATCAAACCTCTGAAGTGACTGAATTACTTGTCCAGTTTCTGGCCTCCAGCTTTCTGGGTGGAAAAATGACTTATTGACCCTCTTCAATGAGGGTGTTTAACAGAGCAGTTTCTTTCCCCACCCCCTCCCCTGGATGTTGCTTGGAGAATCAAGGCTGGCACTCTTCTTTGCAAGCAAGCGGCCATGATGAGAAAGAGAGGGTTGACTCCTGAAAATCCTTAGATTTCCCCAACTCCCCTCTGTAAGCCAGCCCCATTGATGTGTGTCCTCAACAGACCCTCGGAGGCAGACCACTACTGAACATTGTGGCAGTATTCTAGTCACCATCACTGCCCAGCTACCAGACCACAGTTAGTGGTGGCTCCTCTTTGATCCTGGTGACAAGGCCTTCCTGGGGCTGCTCTAGCTGCCAGGGCCCAAAGAGAGGCAGCTCTGCTGAAGTCTCCCAAGTCCCAACCTCCAGCTCCATCAGTAGCAGACAGCTCTCCATTATTCTTTCTAAAGGCATTTTGTGTCCTGGTTCCTACTGAATGTAGCCGTGTTTTCTAATATATGGGCTTCAGAAATCGGGATTGCTGCAGAACAAGTGAGTCAGTATCTAAATAAATAAATCATATTATTAGTTGTGCTATATATTTTGCACTGCACCAAGCCCTTTGCCTACAATATCTCATTTAATCCTCACATAAATACTATGAGACACGGTCTCTGAGAAATTAAGCAAATTGTTCAAGATCATGAAACTAGCAAATGAATAAACTGGTCTTCAAACCCAAATTATTTAATCTCAAGGTCTACAATCTTAAGCATGACTTCTCTCACACATGTATTGTTTTAAAACAAATTGCTTATATGTGCTTTAGTTTAAAAGTTATAGATTTAAAAGCATTATATAACTTGTAGTAGATTTTTTCTTTTTATGATTTTTTCTACTACCAGATGATTGGTACGTGATACAGCATTTGTTTTCTTTTTTTGGTACCAGGGATTGAACCCAGGGGCGGTTAACCACTGAGCCATATCCCCATCCTTTTTTATTTTTATTTTGGAGAGGGTCTCACTAAGTTGCTTAGGGCCTTGCTAAATTGCTGAGGCTGGCTTTGCACTTGTGATCCTCCTGCCTCAGCCTCCTGAGTTGCTGGGATTAGAGGCATGCACCACTGTGCTGATGTGATACAGTATTTTTAAAGAGTTCTTTAAAGTCCAGGGTTTGTGGCATAGCTCAGTGATAGTGTGCTTGTCTAGTATAAAAGAGGCTATGAGCTTTATGCCCAGCACTGAAAATAGAAAAAGAAAAAAAAGAAGGGTGGGGGGAGGAAAAGACTCTTATCAAAGGCTTTTGAAAATATAGTGGAGAAATGCAGTTTTATAAGTAGATGGAGAATAATTTACCATCACTTTAGAAGCATTCTGTTATACCTTAAGCAGGGACCCCATTAATGACTGATTCCTTGAATCAAACAGGCAGTGAGATCTTACTCAAGACTTTGAGTTACATTAAAATCATTACATTAAAATGGTTAGTTCTGATGCAAAAAGAAAAATGAAGTCAAGATAAAAATAGTTTAACTACCCATCTGTTTTGTTCATTTGTGTATTCACCCATTCAATAATTTTTATTGGCTTCTACCAGGCACTGAGTTAGGAAGCAGAGAGATAGCCTTCAAGAAAGAAAAGAGTTTGTCAGTTGCAAGAAAATATTACATCTGACAAATACTTCACCTATTAAAACTCTTTCATTCCTAGTTTTTACATTTTTATTCTAGATACTATCACTCAAAAAATTCACTTAGCAAATGCAAACTTAAGAAATATAGATAAATTAGAATTTTACTGTAAGGAATCAGCAGGCTCACCTGGTCTGTTCCTCAGGCCTCAGGAACTTCATCCACTGTTAGAGTTTAGGTATGAGGTGTCTCCCAAAAGCTCATGGATGAGAAATGTTTGAAAGAAGGTTCAGAGCTGAAATTATTGGGTTATGAGAGCCTTGACCTGATCAGTGCATTAATTCACTAGTAGGGATTAACTGGGTGGTAACTGTAGGCAGATAAAATGTGGCTAGAGGAGGTGGGTCATTAGGGTGTGCCCTTGGGATACATATTTTGTTCATGGTGAGAGGAGCTGTTGCTCTCTGCTTTCTGGTACCAGGTCCTGACCTGCTTTTCTCTGCCATACTCTTTTGCCATGATATTCTGCCACATGTTGGGCCCAGAGCAATGGAACTAGCTGTCTAGGGACTGAGACCTCTGAAATCGTGAGCCCCTCTGAAACCATGAGCCTCTGTTTGGGCATAATGTAGGGGTTACAGGGAAATTTCTCAAAAAGCCTTAAGTTCTTCATTTGATTCTAAAGAAAAATTATGACTAACAGATTGTTAGTAAACCCTATTTAAATGTTTAGGTTAGAATCAGGAGACAGATTAGACAGTTTTATTTTTTTATTCTATTCTTTCTTTTTCTTCTTTTTGGTGCTGGGAATTGAACCCAGGGCCCAGGGCTTGTGCATGCTAGGCACACATTGTACCACCCCTGATGAGCTACACCCTAATGAGATATTGGATTTTTTTGGGGGGGGGGGTACTGGGGATTGAACTCAGGGGTACTCGACCACTGAGCCACATCCCCAGCCCTATTTTGTGTTTTTTTATGTAGAGACAGGGTCTCACTGAGTTGCTTAGCGCCTCGCCGTTGCTGAGGCTGGCTTTGAGATATTGGATTTTTAAAAACTTTGTTTGGAAGCTTCTAGATCAAGAGTGGTCAAATATGGCCCATAGGCCAAATGCTGTTCATTGTTCATTTTTGTAAATAAAAGTTATTTGTATGAAGAAAATTTTACTGCAATATAATCTGAGCCAGTGTCCATTTATTTACCTATAAATAAAGTCTGTTTTCATGCTATAGCTGCAGACTTGAAAGTTGACCATATGGATCACGAAAGTCTAAATATTTATTATGTGTCCCTTTTAGAAAAACTTTGCAGCCGGGCGCAGTGGCGCAAACCTGTAATCCCAGCACTTAGGGAGGCTGAGACAGGAGAATCGCAAGTTCAAAGCCAGCCTCAGCAACGGCAAGACACTAAGCAACTCAGTGAGACCCTGTCTGTACAAAAAAAAAACAACACAAAATAGGGCTGGGGATGTGGCTCAGTGGTCGAGTGCCCCTGAGTTCAATCTCCGGTACCAAAAAAAAAAAAAAAGAAAGAAAGAAAAAGAAAACTTTGTTTCTGGGTAAAGAAGCATTGAGCACTAGGACTTGAGTTTACTAAAAAGAGTTATGTTCAATGAAACTATATATGTATGAATATATATATGTATATTCATGTTTTCTAGGTAGATCAAGGAAATTTGTTCCCATTGAGCATCTAGTCGTCACTAAAAAATTCAGCCACCACCATTTCTTATTTACTATATACCAAGCCCTGGAAATATAAAGAAATAATTGGTAGAGGAGTTACATACATAAGGGACAATTGCAAATAAGTAGTACTTTCCATGAGAAGAGTATATCCAGAATGGTTCAAAAGCTCTGAGGAGAGCAGTTTACTGACCTTCAGAAGACAAGGTGCAAGTTGAGTACTGAAGAATGAGCAAGAATCAGCTCCATGATGAAGCAAGGTGTTTTAAGCAGAGAGCTGTTTCTGCAGTGACACAGGGAATGAGGTAGTGTGTTTAGTGGGAGAACAAAATGATGTGATATTTTTATACTGCAAAGTAGGAATGGCAAGAGATGCAGGTTGAAGCCAGGTTCAAAGAAGGATTTTTTTTTTCTCTCCATGCTGATGAATTTGGACTTTATTATGGAAACAAAGGAGAATCATTAAAGCATTTTAATTGCTGGAGTAAAACTGTCAGATTTGCAAATTAGATGAACCCCTTTGTCGATGCTGTGAGTCAAAACGTCACTGTAAAATGGTGTGAGGAGGTCTCTCCAGAGGCAGAGGAGACCTCTGCTTGGACCTTCCGGACTCTTGGGACATCACGGAAAAGAATTTAAGGACACATAGGACTTTTGCAAAGAGAAAGAACTTTATTAGAAAGTAAAAGGTGAAGATACACATTCTTAGAACAGAATGTGGACTGTCTCAAGAGTGAGAAGCAACTTTGGTGGTTTTTGGCTCTTTTTTTTAAAGGAAACTATGTGAGGGGTAGACATGGGAAGGTACATGGGAACATCAGCCTGATGAACTCTCAGATCATGGATTACCAGATGTTGATGGCTACCTGGTTTTGCAGGATTTTCCTGTTGACATTTTCTCTTCTATCTAGATGATATTTGGAATGTGCCTATGCTATAGGTTTCTTAAAATACATCTCCCTTCACTTCATTTAATCTGAAAATACATTGTGTAGGCTAACAGTACACTTAAGCTTAATCAGAATGAGCCAATTTTTATAGATGAGAGAATTTAAATTAACTCTAAGACTTGTAGATTTCTTGGAAATTTGGAAGTGACAATCTTGGGGGAAAATACATGTCTGGAGAGGAAAGATGTGAGGAACTTTAGCATAAAGCTTCCAGATAAAGTTGCAGTCTCCTTTTCCTTTCATTTCCTTTATACCTGTTTTTTATTTGTTTTCTATCATACCCCCAAAACAGGAAATAGGAAGCCTGACTCAGGGATTATTGACAAAATTTGATCAAGGAGAGGTTAGTGACTGGGCTATGGTAATCATGGTATGGATTGAAAGAAGAAATAGGTATGAGAAATATAGGTTTAAGATAGGCATAATTTAGTGATTGTAAGTGTGTGATAAATTTAAAATAACTCATAGATTTCCAGCATGGTAGCTGGATAGATGATGTTATTAATAATTAATATGGGAAAATTAGAAGAACTGAAGGGTATGCTCAAGATGGCTGTAGCTAGGCTCCCTCACTGAGACTTCCAGCCAGCTATGTTTTCCGTATGTAGTCAAGGTCATCCTGATTCAGCATATGCACTCATGGTCATAAACATGTGCTTGTAATTATATGCTCACTCATGTAACCAGTTGGTACTGTGCTTGCTTTCTTTGGCCTGTACACCAACTATCCCAACTATCCCTTGCATCTTCTTTCACCTGCCAGGATCTTGAATCTGTTTCCCAGGGTTTGAGCCCCAGGAGGACATAAACAATGTCTGGACATGGAAAAGATAAGGAATTCAATTCTGAGCATGTTAGGGTGAGGAACCTGTAGGTTATCTATTTGGAGATCTCTGGCAAACAGATATATAATCCTGAAACTTAGAGGGGGGAAATGAGACCAAACAACATTAGTAAAGGAGTAATGGTTAAAAATATAATAGGAAAGCATGTGGAAAAGAAAAGCATGAGTTCAAATGGAACCATCAAGGAATTTAACATTTCTGAATGAAGAGCAGAGGTTGAGTAACCCACACAGAAAACCAATAAGGATTCGTTTCCATGAGTTATTTATAAAAAGTAGATAAATATGGTCTGGATGAAAGGACATTTGTGCCAAAGGAGACTGGTTGAGCAAGCTTGTCTTAGTACTCCATGTCCATCTGAAGGGAGTACCCTACTGGAGAGAAGCAAGACCTTCCATTATATTCTCCATTTCTATCAGTGTCTTAGATGAAGGACAGGCTTTTCATGTGTTTGAATTATATGAACCTGAGAGGAATAGGAAATACATCAGATAAAACTCTGAAGATATGAGAAACCCTTGGCTTACTAGAGCCCCAGACTCTTTTTTTTTTTTTTTTTCTTTTTTTTGGTACTGGAGATTGAACTCCACATCCCCAGCCCTATTTTGTATTTTATGTAGAGACAGGGTCTCACTGAGTTACTTAGTGCCTCGCCATTGCTGAGGCTGGCTTTGAACTCGTGATTCTCCTGTCTCAGCCTCCCAAAGTGCTCCCAGACTCCTATCTAATAAAATAAAAATTTAAAAGGGTTATATTTCAGTGGCATGAGTACAAGCTGGGAGTAGTGTGGCTTAGCAATTGATTGTAGAAATCAAAAACTTAAAGAAACTAGTTGGTTAAACTATATGAATCCACACAATGAAGTGGCTGCCAAAAACAGGTAGAATGATTGAATTGGAGTATCTAGAAAAGTGGTTCTCAAACTTTACTTTGGAATTACTTGGGGAATTTTTATAATAATTCCTACTCAATCCATATTCCATACCAATTCAATCAGAATCTCTGGAGTGAAACCCAGATCTCAGTATGTTTAAAAAAACTACAGGTAATTCTAATATGCAGCCAAACTTGAGAAAAAAAAAAGTGAATGAAATTGAGACTGTTAAAGAAAAAAATTCAAAACACTTGTTAAAGACAGCAAGGCAGATTTTATGGGGAGTGCTGAAAATAGGTATAGGGACCATTGCAGTGGGGTTTTTGCATTGGGGGAC
The DNA here is from genome assembly GCA_004024805.1 of Geosciurus inauris. Lineage (NCBI taxonomy): Eukaryota > Metazoa > Chordata > Mammalia > Rodentia > Sciuridae > Geosciurus > Geosciurus inauris. Next base: position 37,428 of record PVHX01014062.1, on the reverse strand, counting down.
AAAGACTGGGCTCAACTTCAGCAAGAACGAGTTGGAATTTATAGCAAAGAATAGGGTGGGGTCAGTGGGTGGAAAAGCAATAAGAGGGAACATAAGAATATGGGGATTTCTGGTTAATCTGACTTGCTAGGATTATTGCTGGATGCAGGTGTTATGGTTTGAATATGAGATGTTCCACCAAAACTCCTGTGTTAATGCAGGAATACTCAGAAGTGAAATGATGGGATCATGGGAACTGTAAACTGATCACTCCATCCTGGTTAAATGGATTAACTGGATGGTAACTGCAGGCAGGTGGGTTGTGGCTGAAGGAGGTGGGTCTCTGGAGGTGTACTCTGGAAGGGTCTACCATCCCTGCGGCCCCTTCCCCTTTCTCTCACTGCTTCCCTGGTATCATGAGATGAGCAGCGCTCCCCTTCTGCAGTGATGTTCTGCCTCACCCTTGGGCTCAGAGCAAGGGACCTGGCCAGCCGTGGACTGAACCTCTGAAACTGTGAGCCAAAATAAAGGTTTCCTCTTCTAAGTTGTTCTTGTCAGGAATTTGGTCACAGCAATGTAAAGCTAACACAGCAGGCTAGGGTGATAAGAAATTCAGGGTGGTCAGATATCCAGGTGGGGAATTTTCCCTAAACTGACAGCATTCTTGCTCAACCTGAATTCTACAAGGACAGAGAGGGAAGCCCAAGTTTATGCCTAGTTAAGCAGTAAACTCAGGGAATCTGATTAGCTTTGGCTGAAGGAGAGTCTTTGTTAAGAATGAGAAATACTTAATGAGTAGTATGAAATGAGTAGTTTCTCCTTTATCCTCTGTTTTGAAGTTCTTGGTTTTAATTATCTGTGGTCAACTGTGATCTAAAAATACTAAATGTAAAATTCCCCAAATAAATAATACATTATACATTTTAAATTATGTGCCATTCTGAATAGTGTGATAAAGTTATTTTCTATCCTCTGTTCTGCCTGGGATGTGAATCATACTGTTGTCTAGTGTGTTTATGCTGTATACTCCATCTACCTGAGAGTTACTTAGTGGCTGTCTGGGTTACCAGATCAACTGCTGCAGTATTGCATTGCTTGTGTTCAAGTAATCCTTATTTTACTCAATGGCAGCAAAGTGCCAAATAGTGATGTTGGCTATCTGAACCTGCCAAAGAGCAGCTGTAAAGTTCCTCTCTTATGTGAAAAGGTCAAAAAATGCAGTAAGATATTTTGAAAGTATGAGCAATTACATTCACATAACATTTATTATAGTATGTTGTTATAAAGTTTCTATTTTATTGTTGGTCATTGTTGCTAATATTACTGTGCCTAATTTACAAATTAAACTTTTTCATAGGTATGCATGTATGGGAAAAAGCATAATATATATATAGGGTTGAGTGCTAACCACAGTTTTAGTTATCCACCAGGAGCATATCTCTTATAGATAAAGATGGATGACTATACAACAATGATTTTTAACTGAGAGCAGGAAACATTGGAATCACCTGGGAGTGTGGTAAATGCTTTTCAAAATACATGTAGCAGGGACCTTCCATCTCAAGGTTCTGAAGGTTTTTGTTTTGTTTTGTTTTACCAAGCTCATTGAGCAATATTTATTGACTTCTTCCCTTGTGACAGGAACAGAGCTATGCTTTTTATTGACAGATTTTCATTCTACTTGGAGGCAAATGAAACAAATCTTCAGAAGTAGTGATTAGCTCCTGAGAGTTCATGGAACCCAGAAATCTTGTTTGACCTAATCCTTGGATGGTCAACAGATCTTGAAATAGCAAGTTTTCTTCTTATCAGCACTATCAAATTATTCAGTCTAACCACAAAGGAACATTAGGGTTACATCTCCAGCATTGCTTTCTCCACTATGAGCATCTTAAATGCACTGCATGGTGCTTTAAGAATTCTTAGCTGACCCTGTGCCATTTTGGGGGATGCAGGCTTCTCCATAAAGCCATCTCTATTTCTAGGATTTCTGTAGCATTATCATAAACCGGGTAACTTAAGACCTAGAAATGTAATCTCACAATTCTGGTCAAAATGGCAGCAGGACCACATACTAAAGGTTCTAGGGAAGAATCTTTCCTAGTCTCTTCCTGGCTTCTGGTGGTTTCCAGGAATCCTTGGAGTTGTTGGCTTGTAGCTGTATCAGCCTAATCCCTGTCTCCATCTTCACCTGCCTTCTTTCCCCTATGTCTTTGTCTTCACATGGCCTCCTTATCAGAACACCTGTCACTGGATGTCAGGCCCACCCTAATCTAGTATGATGTTGTCTTAACTTAGCTAATTACATCTGCAAAGACTGTTTGCAAGTATAGTAGTCCCCATTTATCCATAGAGGACATGTTCTAAGATCACTAGTGGATGTTTGAAACCTCAGATAGGTTTGAGCTAGGTCTTTTTCAGCTCAATTCACAATAGCTAAACTGTGGAACCAACGTAGATGCCCTTCAATAGATGAAGGGATAAAGAAACTGTGGTATATATACACAATGGAATATTACTCAGCATTAAAAGAGAATAAAATTATGTTATTTGCAAATAAATGGATGGAGTTGGAGAATATCATGCTAAGCCAAGTAAGCCAGTCCCAAAAAACCAAAGGCCAAATGTTCTCTCTGATAAGTGGATGCTAATCCATACTGGGGGGTGGGGACATGGGAAGAATGGAGGAACTTTGGATTGGGCAAAGGGGAGGCAAAGGAGGGGAGGGAACCTGGAGACAGGAAAGATGGTGAAATGAGATGGACATCATTACACTAGGTACATGTATGACTGCACATATGGTGTGATACTACATTGTGTACAACCAGAGAAGTGAAAAGTTGTGCTCCATTTGTGTACACTGAACAAAATGCATTCTGCTGTCACATATTCCTAATTAGAATAAATTTTAAAAAAAAGAATCACAAAAGACAGAAAAAAAAAACCCAGCTGAAATGCCTTTTGAATAGGGATTTTGATACACCATTCCATTCCACATGAGTTGAGCACCACACTGGTCTAGAGTCACTCTTCCTTGCACTGGTCAGACACACCAAAAGTCTTTGAGTTTGTTTGGCTGCCTTATTTTCACAAAGCTATACATTAGATGTCTCAAGCTGGTGGCCATAGGCTGGGTCTTTGATCCTGGGGGATGGGATAAGAGTTAAAAACGAGAAATGTTGTCATCATTAAAAAAAAAATTCAAGACATTTCACACAATCTTGATTTTCAGGTTCTCTTAAAAACTAGTATGATCTAGTGAATCTGAGCTCATTTTCCTTGGATCTGATTAGCTGCTGCCTACTTTAGAGCAGGCCTTGTACCTGTAGCCCTCTGTTCACTTATTTACATTTCTGGTCAAGTACCCATAGGTACTTGTGTTGTCTACCCTTACTATATAATTTCAAAGGAACAGGCTCTAGGAAAGGCAGCAGGGAAGTAGAAAAACTTTAAAGTCATGTCATTTAAAAGGTGCTTTTGAGTAGCTGAAATGTTAGATGGAAAACTCATAAGGGTTCTTCACATTTTTGGAATATTGTCATGTGGAAGAGGAATTGAATTTCCTTGGGCCAAGATGAAGAACTAGGACTACCAGATATAAACTATTGTAAGGCAGATTTGGATTTTATAGTTAAACAAATTTTCTAATAAGCATAACTGTCTAAAGAGAAAGGGGTGACTAAAGAGGTGGTGAGTTCTTAGTCATGGCAATGTGTTAGGCTAAATTTCTGACACCTCTGTGAGATAGGCATGGGGGTGGGAATTGCAGGTAGGCCTGTAGTTGGGTATATAACCAACTGTTCCTTCATGGCCAAAGAACAGTTGCTGGAGACTGCTGCTTTTTTTAACTGAAAAAAATAGAAGAAAGGGACCAAAGGGTGGGAGGCAGGGATGGAGGGGGGAAGTGCTGGGGAGTGATAGCATCCAAATTATATTGTGTGCATGTATGGATATGTTACAACAAATCCCATCAATATGTACAACTATAATGTACCAGTAAAAAATATGGAAAAACCTGTTTAGTGCATTCTATTGATATATAATAGTGAGGTTCATTTTTAAATATTCATAAATGCATATAACATAGTTTTCTACATTTCAATCCCCAGTACTACCTCCTTCCCTTTCCTTCCTCCCTCCCCCTGGTCCCCTTCCTTTATTGTACTAGTCTTCCTTCTATTTAATTAATTAATTAAATTGATGCATTATAGTCATATACAAAATTAGAATGTGTTGTGGTATATTCTTACATGTGGTATAGTTCTTACCCTTTCCTATGTTTTCTCCATCCTCCTTTGTTCCCCTATTTCTCCTCTACTGATATTCCTTCCATTTTCTCAAGATTCCTACTTTTTCATTTGTTTTTCTCTTTAGCATCTGTGTATGAGAGAAAACATTCAACCCTTGACTTTCCGAGCATGGCCTATTTCACTTAGCTTGATGTTCTCCAGTTCCATCCATTTATAAACAAATGACATAATTTCATTCTTCTTTATGGCTGAGTACAACTCCACTGGGTTTATATACCATATTTTCTTTATCCATTCATCTGTTAATAGGCATCTGGGCTGGTTCCATGACTTGGATATTGTAAATTGCATTTCTATAAACATTGATATGACTGTATCACTATAGTATGCTGATTTTAGTTCTTTTGGATAAATACCAAGGAGTGGTATAGCAGGGTTATATGGTGGTCCCATTCCTAGTCTTTTGAGGAATTTCCATACTGCTTTCCAAAGAGTTATACTAATTTGCAATCCCACAAACAATTTATGAGTGTACCTTTTCCCCCACATCGTCACCAGCATTAATTATTATTTGTATTCTTGATTATTGCCATTCTAACTGGTATGAGATGAAATCTCAGTGTAGTTTTTTTTTTTTTTTTTTTTGGTATCAGAGATTGAACTCAAGGGTACCCAACCACTGAGCCACATCCCCAGACCTATTTTGTATTGTTTACAGAGTCTCACTGAGTTGCTTAGCACCTCACTGTTGCTGAGGCTGGGTTTAAACTCATGATTCTTCAGTCTCAGCCTTCCAAAGTGCTAGGATTACAGGTGTCCACCACCATGCCCGGCTCAGTATAGTTTTAATATGCATTCTCCCTGATTACTAAGAATATTGAACATTTTTTCATATGCTTGTTGGCCATTTTATTTCTTCTTTTGAGAATTGTATCTTTAGATCTTTTTCCTATTTATTGAATGAGTTATTAATTTTTTGTTACTAAGTTTTTTGAGCTCTTTATATATTCTGATTATTAATCCCCTGTTAGAAGAGTAGCTGGCAAAGATTTTCTCCCTTCTGTAGGCTCTCTCTTCATGCTTTTATTTCCTTTGTTGTGCAGAGCTTTTTATTTAATGCTATCCCACCTATTGATTCTTGGTTTTATTTCTTAAACTTCAGGAATCTATTGAAGGAAGTCGGTGCCTGCACCAATGTGTTGTAATGTTGTTCCTATGTTTTCTTCTAGTAGTTTCACTGTTTCTGTTCTAATTCCTAGGTCTTTGATCAATTTTGAGTTGATTTTTGTGTTAGGTGAAAGGTAGGGATTAAGTTTTATTTTTCTCCATATAAATATCCAGTTTTCCCAGCACCATTTGTTAAAAAAGCTATCTTTTCTCCAACATATGCTTTTGGCACCTTTGTCAAGGTCAGATGACTGTATTTGTGTGGATTTGTTTCTGTCTTCTGTTCCACTAGTCTTTGTTGCTGTTTTTATGCCAATACATGTTGTTTTTATTGTATTAAAACTCTGTAGTAGCATTTGAGATCAAATTATCCTACTATACTAATTTGAGATCAGATTATCCTGAGTTATTGTTGCTCAGGATTGCTTTGGCTATTCTGGGGATTGCATTGAATCTGTAGATTGCTCTTGGTAATACAGCCATTTTGATATTAACTCTACCTATCCATAAACATGGTAGGTTTTTCCATCTTCTAATATAAATAAATTTCAGTGCTTTATATTTTTCTTTTTTCAGTGTTTTATAATTTTTATTCATTGTAGAGGTATTCCACCTTAGTTACATTTATACATAAGTTTTTTTTTTTTTTTTTTGGATTGTTGCAAATGGTGTAGCTTTCCTGATTTTCTCTTGCCCTGATTTCTTTCATTATTGGAGTGTAAGAAAGCTATGGATTTGTGAATGTTAATCTTATATCCTGCTACTTTGCTGAATTTGTTTATCAGATCTAAAAGGATTCTGGTGGAGTTTTTTAAAAATATTTTTTCGTTGTCAGTGGACCTTTATTTTATTTATTCATATGTGGTGCTTAGAATCTAACCCAGTGCCTCACACACACTAGGCAAGCACTCTACCACTGAGCCATAACCCCAGCCCCTCTGGTGGAGTGTTTTGGGTCCACTAATTCTAGAATCATGCCAACAGTTTGACTTCTTTTTCTATTTGTATCCCTTTAATTTCCTTTTCTTGCCTAATTGCTCTGGTTAGAGATTCAAGAACTATTTTGAATAAGAGTGATAAGAGTGAACATCCTTGTCTTGCTTCTAATTTGGAGGAAATGCTTTCAGTTTTTCTCCATTCAGTATGATGTTGGCTTTGTGTTTGTCATATATAGCCTTTATGATATTAAGGTAGGTTTCTTCAATCCCTAGTTTCTCCAGTTTTTGACCTAAATGGGTACTGAATTTTGTCAAAGGTTTTTCTGCATTTCTTGAAATTATCTTGTGATTTTTGTTCTAGAGTATATCCATGTGATGCATTAAATTTATTGATTTATGTATATTGAACCAACTTTGCATGCCTAGAATGGCTCCAATTTGATTGTAGTGTACAATCTTTCAATGTGTTTTTGAATGTGATTTGCTAATATTTTATTAAGGAGTTTTACATCTATGTTCATTAGGGATATTGGTCTGTAGTTTTCTTTCCTTGATGTGTCCTTATCTGATTTGGGTATAAGGATGATACTGGCTCCATAGAATGAGTTTGGGAGTGTATCTTCCCTTTCTATTTCATGGAATAATTGGAGAAAGATTAGTGTTTGTTGGTGTTGTTGAAAACTGCTGTATCATAAGTGAAGAATCATTTTGAGTTCATACCACCAATCTAAAGAGAGCTAGGAAGAATTCAATGGGGAAAGGATAAGGAGAACAATTTGGAGCAGGTGTTGGTAAAAGAATGATCTGTAATGGTTCTTGAGCCTGAGGAAATGAAAGGTAAGGAAGATGTGGTATTGGCAAGACAGACTCAGGTCTTTCCTTCTTGGGCACAATTGGGCCAGGGATGCTAGTCAGCCCTGATGTGGATGTGGGGGATACTTAAGCATTATATGTACACAGAATGTTTTGGAGTCCTAGATCTACTATTTATTCTCTGTGCTTCAATTTTCTCACCTGAACAATTAGGGAATGAAATATTATCTCATAACATAGAATTCTGACTAAGGGACATAACCCATATAAAGTTCTTAGAAGAGTGTTTGGAACAATGTTACTGACCACATAATGTACATTTGCATAAATGCATAAACATATTGAAGCAATTTTATCTAGTATATTGCTTTTAGGTTGCTTCCAATTTTGGCTGTGATTTCAAGCTTGATTTTCTAATACACCTTCAAAATTACTTAAAGTTACATCAAGAAATATTTACAGTAATAATTGGCAGTATTTTTCCATATTAAAGGGACTAGGCAATCCAGAACTTACTTGCCCTGTGTGGGCAAGTGATCTTGCTCTCTGACACCAACCCACTAGTGTAGTATATTATTTAGAAACTAAGAATAATTCTTTGTACTTTCCAAAAATGAGAGAATCACAACACAAGCATTTTATCAAAGAAAACTGTTAAATTATCTTTCTAAAAGACATGGCTCAAAAATCTTCAGCAGGGGCTGGGGTTGTAGCTCAGTGGTAGAGTGCTTGCCTCGCGTGCATGAGGCACTGAGTTTGATCTGCAGGACTACATAAAAATAAATAAAAAATATTTTAAAAAATCTTCAGCAATTTTTTATAACTGTTCTCGACACCTAGTAATAAATGGATACTGATGGATAATAAATGGATAAACTGATACAGGGAAGTCTATACATTACTGCATTCAACAAAAGCAGGGTATATAATCTTTCCAAGTTGCACACAGAACATTTATCATGGTAGACCATATATTGGGCCATAAAAATGTCTTGATAATTTAAAAAGTATTCTGGCCACACAGTTTCCCACAATATTTAAATTAGAAATCAATAACAGAAAGATCTGCAAAAAATCTGTAAATATTTTACTTTGACCACAATATAATTAAATTAGAAATCAACAACAGAAAAATCCACAAATATTTGTCTGGCATCAACACTTTTCAATAACCCATTGGTGGAAGAAATCAAAAAATATATAAGAAAGTAGTTTGAACTGATTGAAAATAAAAATATGAAATATTAAAATTTATGGAATGCCTTTAAAGCAGTACTTATGGGGAAGTTTTATAGCACTAAACATCGTTGTTGGAAAAGAAGATCCCAAATCAATGTAAATGACTTGTAATCAAATGCAATGGGTTCACCCCTTGGTGAATGCAAAGTCAATCAGCATGACCAGGAGATAAAAGAATGAAAAACATTTATTAGTTGCAGCAAGAAGGTGAGGACTGGTGGTAGTTCCTAAATTATTACCTCTCTCCAAACAAGGCAAGGCATTTTTATTGGGGAATCTTATGCATATTCATAGAGGAAATACTTGTCAGCCTCGGTAAAAACAGGGACATTCCTAAGCATAAACAGTTTGAGGTCATCATTCTTCATATATTGCATGTTTTAAAAATGGCCAATGGGACCCCCCTGCCACGAATTTAGGATGCTAATCAAATTATAATGAGCAAAATTTACTCTTGGTCACCTAGGAGAGGGTTGAGGTGGAGTGGCTTTGGCTTTAAGCTGGTTCCTTGTGGTTTCCTCTGAAAGGCCTTCTCTGAAACAAAAGAACAACTTTGAAAGAGAGCTAACCCTTATTTATAGGTTACTAACCAATACTCCCCTCAAGTATAGGAGTTTGCCACAGATAACAGAGGTAAAATTGCCAAAACAATTTTTAAAAGCATAAAGGTGGAGAACTAACACTACCTGATTTCAAGTCTCATTATAAAGCTACAGTAATCAAAATATGGTAAGACATCAAAATTACCACTAATAATATAAAAGCTGGCTGAAACTGGGGGCAGTGGCACATGCCACTGAGAGCCTGAAGCCAGAGAATCACTTGAGGCTGGGAGTTGGAGGTCAGCTGAGCAATAAGATGAGATCCTCTCTTTTAGGATTAAAAAAAAAAAAAGGTGTGTGGGTTAAATTGGACTTAATCAAGATTACAAACTTTTGTTCTTTGAAAATCAACATTAATAAAATGAAAAAGTAATGGGAGAAAATATTTGTAAACTAAATTCCTGATAAAGGTCTTATATTCAAAATTCAATAAGCAGAAACAATAACCTAATAAAAATGATTGAAAAAAGTACATAAAATATTTAAACAGACTCGACCCAAAAAGATAAGTGAGTTGTCAGTAAGTACATGAAAAGGTGTTCAACATCATCAGTCACAGGGAAATATACATTTAAATCACATTGAGATACCACTAACACCTATTAAGATGGCTGAAATTAAAAAGACCTTACCAGGTGTTGGTGAAGATATAGAAGAATTAGAACTCTCATAGATTATAGATGGGAAATATGGTACAACCACTTTGGAAAATAGTTTTGCAACTTATTTTTTTAAAAAAATTTTTAGTTGTAGACGGACACACCTTCATTTATTTATTTTTATGTGGTGCTGAGAATTGAACCCAGTGCCTCACATGTGCTATGCAAATGCTCTAATACCAAGCCACAACCCCAGCTGCAGGTTGCCAACTTCTCAAAAAGCAAAACCTAAACTTATCACAGATCTACAGTCATTTTCTTCTTATTTACCCAAGAGAAGAGAAAGCATATGTCCATAAAAAAAGGTGTGTCATGAGTCTTTATAACAGCTTTATTTGTAATATCCAAAATATTTATCAACAGGTGAAGGGTAAACAAATCATGTATATATGTACAATGGACTACTAATGAACAATAAAAAGGATAAACTATTGATCTATATATCCATTGATGAATTTCAAAATAATTGATTGAAAAATCTAGACAAAAATGGTGTATACTGTTGTGATATTATGTAATATGATTTCCATTTACATAAAATTCTAAAAAAAGAAAAATATTCTATAGTGACAGAAAGCAGATAAGTAGTTGCTTCATAAGAGAGAGAGGAGTTGAGGGAAGAATTACAAAGACCTGCAGGGGAGCTTCCTACCCTTTTATGTTCTGTGGCTGGGTCTAAGAAGTAAACTGACATAAAATAGATTATAGGAGAAAAAATTATTTTAATATTTAAGATTTTTTACATGAACATGGAGCCTTTAAAAGGGAAATGAAGTCTCAAAGAAGGCATTGCTCCCAAAAGCTTATATACTTTTTCATACAAGGAACAATAAATTGTGGGCGTGTAACAGGATTAAAGGGCTTGTGCTAGGGACAGTTTATTGTGGAATAATGACTAGGAAGGATATGGGGAAACTAATGGAAGATAATGATTTTTCATATTTGTTTACATGGGTCCATTTTGAGTCCTAGTCCCTGGTGATAAGAGTGGTCTCTTCCTAGTAAAGGAAGGCATCTTTTTCATGGGAAATTTTATGAGCTGCTTTTAGGTAGGCAGGGGATAGTCAGACAGAACTTCCTGTTGCTCAAGTGCTTTTAGCTCAAGATAATCAGTATGGCTTTTTCGCAACGAGTTTGCCACCAGAACACAGGTGTTGTGAAAACCACTGCTAAATCAAAGCCAAAATGGGAAAGGAAAAGACTCACATCAACATCGTTGTCATTGGACACGTAGATTTGGGCAAATCTACCACTACTGGCCATCTGATCTACAAATGTGGCGGGATCAACAAAAGAACCATTGAAAAATTTGAGAAGGAAGCTGCTGAGATGGTAAAGGGCTCCTTCAAGTATGCCTGGGTCTTAGATAAACTGAAAGCTGAGCGTGAGTGTGGTATCACCATTGACATCTCCTTGTGGAAATTTGAGACCAGCAAGTATTACGTGACTATCATTGATGCCTCGGGACACAGAGACTTTATCAAAAACATGATTACAGGCACATCTCAGGCTGACTGTGCTGTCCTGATTGTTGCTGCTGGGGTTGGTGACTTTGAAGCTGGTATTTCCAAGAAGGGGCAGACCCGTTAGCATGCCCTTCTGGCCTACACACTGGGTGTGAAACAACTAATAGTTGGTGTTAACAAAATGGATTCCACTGAGCCACCCTACAGTCAGAAGAGATACGAGGAAATCATTAAAGAAGTCAGCACCTACATTAAGAAAATTGGCTACAACCCTGACACAGTAGCATTTGTGCCAATTTCTGGTTGGAATAGTGATAACGTGTTGGAGCCAAGTGCTAATATGCCTTGGTTCAAAGGATGGAAAGTCACCCATAAAGATGGCAGTGCCAGTGGAACCACACTGCTTGAAGCTTAAGATTGCATCCTGCCACCAACTCGTCCAACTGACAAGCCTTTGCGTCTGCCCCTCCAGGATGTCTACAAAATTGGTGGTATTGGTACTGTCCCTGTGGGCCAAGTGGAGACTGGTGTTCTCAAGCCTGGCATGGTGGTCACCTTTGCTCCAGCCAATGTCACAATTGAAGTAAAGTCCATTGAAATGCACCATGAAGCGCTGAGTGAAGCTCTTGCTGGAGACAGTGTGGGCTTCAATGTCAAGAACGTGTTTGTCAAAGATGTTGATTGTGGGAATGTTGCTGGTGACAGCAAAAATGACCCACCAATGGAAGCAGCTGGTTTCACTGCTCAGGTGATTATCCTGAACCACCCAGGCCAAGTCAGCGCTGGCTATGCCCTCGTACTGGATTGTCACATAGCTCACATTGCTTGCAAGTTTGCTGAGCTGAAAGAAAAGATTGATTGCCATTCTGGTAAGAAGCTGGAAGATGGTCCTAAATTCTTGAAATCTGGTGATGCTGCCATCATTGATATGGTTCCAGGAAAGCCCATGTGTGTGTTGAGAGCTTCTCTGACTATCCTCCTCTGGGTCGTTTTGCTGTTCATGATATGAGGCAGACAGTTGCTGTGGGTGTCATCAAAGCAGTGGACAAGAAGGCTGCTGGAGCTGGCAAGGTCACCAAGTCTGCTCAGAAAGCTCAGAAGGCTAAATGAATCTTACCCCTAACACCTGACACCCCAGTCTTAATCAGTGGTGGAAGAACTGTCTCAGAACTGTTTGTCTCAGTTGGCCATTTAAGTTTAATAGTAAAAGACTGGTTAATGATAACAATGCATTGTAAAATCTTCAGAAGGAAAGGAAAATGTTTTGTGGACCATTTGTTTTTTGTGTGTGGCAGTTTTAAATTATTAGTTTTTAAAATCAGTACTTTTTAATGGAAACAACTTGACCAAAAATCTGTCACAGAAATTTGAGACCCATTAAAACAAAAGTTTAATGAGAAAAAAAAAAGAGAATCAGTATGTCAAAGTGGCATTTGTTGAGGAGGCATTGTAAAGACTAGACGACCAGAAGAAGATGAATTAAAGCCCCTTGGCAAGGCTTTATTGAAAATACATGTTCTCGGGCCGAATCCTCCTGTCCATCAGAGTGTGTCCGGGAGAATGGCGCTGGGGCTCCAGTGCACAGAGAATTTCAAGAAAGCCCGGTCAGGAAGGGGAGGGCTTAGGGGCAGGAAGAGAAGGCCAGAGTCCTTCGTGGATAGGTCAGGAAAACCCACTGATTGACAGGAGGCATGTCTACTGGTGGCCTCAGTGTCTGGCTGGCCACTCCCGCAGCTGCTGACTGGTCCCCCTAATTGGACATCCTGGACCCTGACTCAACCTAACATCCTGGCCTTTTTGATGATATAGGACAGCAGATTTGGTCTGGCTGCTTTGTGCAGGATTGGGGGCATCAAGAGGGGGAGATGGCTCAGGTGTTGGTCAGGCAGGGAGGCAGACGCAGGGGTGTGGGAGCCTCTGGTTGTCAGTCATGTTGCTTGAATGTAGAAGCATCACCTGTGGGTAGGAACAGAGGCTTGGGAGAGATTACTGATTAGCAGAAAAAGAAGGGGCTGCTGAGAAATTTTGAGTTTGGTGGGAGTCCAGCGTGATGGAAGTCCAAGGTTGGTCTATTCTATAATGAAATTTTTTTAAGTTTTTAAGTAGCGGTTACTGCATAATCAAGTCTTCTTGCTGTAGCCCAGAGGCAGTGAATGGG